>SKCR01046027.1:0-153637 GCA_019454045.1 Zanthoxylum bungeanum | reverse complement strand
TTATTATTCCTCGGTTAGTCCTCCCATGGGGTTATCCAAACTATTTACAGACTACGAGCCCAACAATATAATGATCACCGATGTCATAGGCATAGCATTAAATCCACTTCGCTCCTAAAGTATGGTCACTCATCTGAACATAAAACAACAATAAAGTATAACAATATCCAATTTAACTCATTCAAATTGTATAACTGGCCTAACTCAGAAAATAGAGCTTAAAACAAATAATAATGACCAATTCAACTCATTAAAGTTAGAGAAAGTTTAAAGCAAAATTACACCAGAAAATAGAGTTGAAAGCTTAGCATATTACTTCTTCCACTGAAAAATTATATAACTAGGACAAGTTACTCATTTGACTACAGAAAATGCTTATGCTCTGTCCAAAAAGCATCAGTAGACGTTTATCATTGTCATGATTTGTTTTGGGGACCAACAGAGATGAATTTCTATTGTTTTTGGTCCTAATTACAACTTGTCAAAGGGGATAACTTTTTATGTTAAAACTAAATGCTTAAAGAAAACTAGCTGATTTGCTCTTCTTATGCATATACCAGATTTCAAATATATATCCTGCATATTATCGTCTATAAATATATATCATGCAATTTTTTTTTTCATGACACACACCAAATCTCACACCAATTTTCGAAACCTCACACTAATATCGCACCAATTATTTTAATCTCACACCAATCTTGCTCATCAGCCACAAAAAGAATATGATTTGAAGCAAAAACAACTAAAAAAGAGCGATTACAATTTACAGGAGATTGAAAATAGGCACCTTCTGTGCGAGTGACAGAATGGTGAGCGAGTTGTGAGAGTGTGATGAGAATAACCGACAATGAAATAGAACAGGAACATGCATAATTAACAGTAAATCCACAAGAAATAACATAACTAGTAACAAAAAATTTGGTCTTGCATATAATCATTCTTTAATGGTATGTGGCACTGTATCCCGAGTGCAAACCATATTATCGTCCATTTGGAATTGATTATGAAATTTATGTTTGGGTTTTCATCCTATATATGTGAAAGGGGAGTGACCATATACGGTAAGATGTGTGTATATCCGCCTGGACATATATTACGTCTGGCCGGATATACTGTGCCAAAACAGGAACTCAAAATGCAAAAATAACAATTAAAGGTGCTCTCAGCTCTAACCTTTGTGTGTAGTTTCGCTCGAACGACACTTCAAAAATATGGGTTATTATTGGATCTGTACCAGAAGGGAAGAAATTCCAAGGATCATAGGGTGTTTGCTCACTTTCTCTCTAAAAAATGCCTGAGTTTTGAGATCAAAATTTCAGTAGCATAGTGTCTCCAAATGATAAGTTCTAAAAGAATTGTGATGAGAAGAAGCCACTTTTTTATAGTGTTAGAGAGTGATTTGAGAATGGAAGGGGAGATAGAATCCCTCTTTAGTCTCCCGCTTGTTTGAGTGATTAGAGCTTGTAAAGTTTGAGTCATGTCCGCCTTAATTTGTAATTTGAAATACAAGTCCTGCCGACCATCAATCAACCTGTGACTTTAGCTCTTGGAATTTGGCACGTGCATTGAACACTTTAATTCTTGTCGGGTAGGATGTTTTATTTAAATTTTATATTCGGCCGGTCATAATTAGATCTCGTGTCTTTGGTAAATGAGAATTTGAATATTCAATGACAACTGTGACTTGTCCGGCCAGATTTAGTGTTTTTAGGGTATATCTGGCCGGAAGTTCTGGTTTGAGAAAATGTAGTGTTGGGATATATGTCATAGAGCTTCATATAATATCTAAATGAAACTATCTGTTTGAAATAAAAGATGCATTATTCATTTATAAATTGTTTTGATTTAAAATCGCATATTATTAATTGTTTTGTTTATCCTTGATTACATATGTGCCTTTAGGTTTAGTGTATGAGTGTCACACATAAGAGGATATAAGTTTAAAGTTAGTAATCTAAAATAGTCCATAGAGAGCAAACAAAGCGGGTACTTTATTTTTGGTTTATCTATAACTGCGATCTATACTATAAATGTATGGCGACCTTGATCCACGATCGTCCATGTGGTGACATGAGAATAGAGATACCTTATATGATGTGATCATATAGGACTGGACCCAGATAGAAATGAATTTATTATCATATCCATTAAATAAAGAAATTATTTTCAATCTACTAGATGGTCATATATGGATTGATCTGGATCCTGAGTGTACTACGAACTCTGCATGGCAGGTTATGTCCTTTGATTTACAGAGGTGAGGTTGGTGTAGAAATCTCGACCAATAGCTATGTGCTTTGGGGACTTGGTTTGGTGTGTAGCTGGGGACGTTTTACATAGATATAAAGTTCACTCATTCTTGCGAGAATTAGAGGAGTATCTTCCTTAAGGGTTGATTTGGTACCTGAACAATTAGAGTGCTCAAGTCTTTCTATTGCGAATAGAAAGAGGTATAACAGACATTTTGATGTGGCTCTAATTATGAGATACTCGTGAATGATCAATTCGTATGTATTAACTATATCGATGGACAATGACGTAGTTCGGCTTATATTATATACCTACAGCGACTAGAGTGCAACTTTAGGTCTTTAGTGGATTAAATTAAAGTTAATAATTCAGAATATTTAATTGAAGAGTTTAATTATTATTCTGGGATTATTGGAGCTCGGAACTGTAGGTCCATTTGATCCTCGTGCTAGCTCGATATACTATAACAAATTAAATATAATTAAATAGTCTAATTATAAACTCACATGTATTATTGATGAGATCAATAATTAAAGTCACACTTAATAACTATGTTAAACAAGTTTAACATAAAGTGTTCATTTAATGATTATTTAATTGAAATAATATTTTTGAAATTGATGAATTTCAAAATTTGATTTTAAAGCACATAAATTCAAAAGTAGTTACAATTTTGAATTATAACAAATAGAACTTAATTTTTTTGTCTTGTAACTTATCAATGTATTCATGATACATTAAACCAAAAATTGAATTTAGATGTTACAAGAATGTGTATGGCCGAATTTTGCTAGGGGTTTTAGGTTGATTTTGTAATTTTAATTATAAATTAATCTAACATAACCCCGAGTGTATAATGAAAGTTTGTTTTCTTTTTTGGCTTATCTCATTATCACAAAAAAAAAACCATAGCTTCTTAGTTCTTCTCTTTTCTCTAGTGTTGAGAGAAAAAAAGGTTGTGTATGACTTTTAATCTAAATTATTTAGAAAATAATTTTTGTGAGCATAAACCACTCTATCTTTTTTAGGTGATGAGTCATAGCACAAAAGACCTTTTGGAACTCAACAAAAAAATCATCTTCTACTTTTTTTTTCTTGTTCTCGACAGTGAGCAGAAAAATCTACTCATTGTCGTTCCGTATAGAATCATTCGAGGCTCGGTTTGTGTTGCAATTTAGTGTATTTTTTGGGGAACATTAAGGGATGTATTAAAGTTATTTTTGGGGTTGTTTTAATATGAAAAATCATACCATAACTGCTGTTTCAATTGGACCAAAACAGTGACCATTTTGGTGTGCACAGTGAGCATTTTCGGTATTGTCAAACTGATGTCCGACAAAAGTGATGTTCGACTATTTTTGGTTATATTACCTGTAATTCCTTTCCATCTTGGCACGTATCTTGTAATTTTCCCAATTTTCAAGGGGTGTCCTCGTAAGAGACTTATCATCGAGTTATGCGTAAAAATACACTATCTACAGTCGTCCATAATTTGTTAGGCTTGTGTAGTGTGTGAAAATGACAAATTTATCAAAGTCATGCATGTATTTTTACTTACCTAGTTTTTCATACGTCTCCGGACTTACCTGCCTTTGCAGTAGTTTATTTGTTGATATGTGGGCCCTCGAGCCTTCCGATGCTTTGATTGGTGGTGAGAAACTTCCATCCCGATTACATAATTCTGAGATGAGTGATGGACACTTAGGTCTTCTGACGCTTTGATAAATTGAGGTGTCTCAACCCCTTTCTGAAATTGAGATATGAGATGGACCCTCGAGTCCCCTAGATCTTCGATTAGTTGAGTTACTTCAACCCTTTTCTGGTATTAGACTCTCAGGCTTCTGATGCTTTGATCGGCTAAGGTGATTCTACCTTTCTCTGAAATTTTGATATTAGATGGACCCTCGAGTCCCCCGATGCTTCAATTGGCTAAGATGTTTCGACCCATATTTAGAATTCTGATATGGGAATGACTGTCGAGTCCCCCGATGATTTAATCGACTGAGGTGTTTCGACCTCTGTCTGGTGTTAGACCATCAAGCCCATCGATGCTCCGATCAGTTAAGGTGCTTTGAACCTGAATGGAATTCTGATATGAGATGGAGTCTCGAGTTCTCCGATACTTGGATCGACTGAGGTGCTTCGACCATTATCTGATGTTGGACCCTTATGTAGCACACCGTCAGAGGCAGGATGCTACCGGAAAAAGATAGGTTTAACCCATCTCCATAAGCCTCTAAATTTATAAAAAAAATCTGGCATGATGTATCATAAAACTGGACAACATGGATCTCAGTCAGCATCCAAACGAACCTAAAACAAACATCATATATCAAAATAAACCTCAGGTCTCCACCAACACATCAAATTCATCACCTAATGGCTCCGTGCCCATATCATTTATCAACACTCAATGGTTTTGTGCCCACAACATCATAAGCAATCTAATCATTACTTAATACAAACGGCGTGCTCAGCACGACAAACAGAACAATAAATCAAATATCTTAAACATCTAAAACTTCTCTAGGATAATTGTGAGGGTGAGTGCCGCTTGGGTGATCCACGTCTCGAGCATGACTTCCAAAGTTGAAATGGTTGACCCATTTGGTAGCCAACCTGCAAAACTAGAAAACTGGTTTGGTGTGAATTATAAAAACTCTGTAAGTAACCATGCTAGTACTACAAACAGAATATTTAATCAATCACATTAGAAGTTTTTTTCAAATTTACTAAGTTACGACAAGTTCAGAGTTATCAACATTTGTTATCCTTTATACTTTATCATAACAAGTTCTCATATATGCCGATTTATTAGCCAAACATTCAAAGCTCACAAAGTATCATCAAATAGATAAAATAATTGTACTTCATTTTATTCAATTACAATCTATCTTTTATACCAAAAAATCTTACTTTAACTTTCTTTAATCACGATAACCTTACAATAGCTTAAAATTCGAGATTCATATGTACTTACAAATACCATAGCATATTTCTCTTATATTCATGCAAACACAATTTTAGGATTCTTACACCTACATATATATACCAACACAACTTAGAAAACACGCTTTAAAACATTTAATATTCATATCAGTTTTAAATCATTCATTCATTTCATATAAGCATACATTATCCATATATGTTACGAGTTCTATCACACACATACATACACTCAGACATACATATAACCATCTTGCAACCAACCACGAAGCACAAATAACAACCAATACATCATAAAGCACATAATCAAACAATACACATATATGGTTGGCTTACACATACAATGCTTATATGGGACTCATTACCTATTTTAGAATTGGTATGGGATGAATTCCGTCCGAATGAATTCCTAATCAGCTCGACTACTACAACCACGAATCACCCAATCAAACATACACAAAGGCGCACATTCCATATAACATAAATTCACCATATAATTTCTCATACACAAGCACATACACGAAAAATAATTCGGACATCATTCAAATACTCATATATATACATATGTTTCTAACATACGAATATATATAATTATGAACTCAAATGCTAAATCCTCAACCATCCTCATATCTTTCATTACCGCTCAAACACCCTTAGTTTCAGATTTTCCATGTAGTAATCTATGATACAGAAACTTATCAACTATACTTATCCATTCATAAATAATTTAGCTTATACCCATTCCTCATCTTAATTAACCAATCCAACATTTATAGCGACAATCGCATGTTCGAGCCAATAACAAACTTATCCATAAAAATACCCACATACATATGTTAATACATACGCTGAAGTCATAACTTATCTCCTTTACCGATCTTTTTTTACCCAAATCATACATATCATATCATCTCATACATATATAAATACACACTTATATACTTATATATATGCTTATACATATACTTATACATGCTCATACATTTACATACACGTATATATATTATTACCGATTCATACACTTTCATACATCCACATAAACATAAGCTCGTTTCATGTCTTACTTCTTATCATATCAATAACAAAGATCCATACATATGGTAGTCGATTATCCTAGCCATACGTAATCTCAAACTTCGTTCTCAAGAATATACTTAACTATCATCTTTTAACCTAACATACCAATCACACACATATATATATAATCAAACACGAAATCACCAATTTAAGTTCTCATCGCATTGGTACTTACTTGAATTCGCGAGCACTTCAAGTCCTAGTCACATCTGCAAAAATAAATGGCGAAATGCCGTCAGAATTACAACTTACGGAGTTCTCGACTAAATTACGATAAAATATCGGATATTTTCGGAACAACCAAATCAAGTTGTTTTAAATGTTTTCAGTTTCAATAATCTTAAAATACCATTATAAACTATTCCAAGCCATTAGTTCAACTAAATTCTCGATTTACATGTTCTTATAAAATCTTTCGAAAAAGTTTCCGTAAACGCTACAGAAATGGTCCCGAACCCTCCGAACATACCCGATTTTATCCAAATACGTTCTTAATATCATAAATAACTCATAACTATCGTTAAAATCAAAACACATCATTCTACGTAAAAATCCATTTTTATCGAAAACTTGCATATTCTATTGGATCGATCTAACTCGTTTGGTTTTCACTCGGATTCTACCTATTGCATATATTCAATATACTAATACTTAATCAATTTAATTTATATCATTACACTACTCCACGAAGCTACTACATACATCCGGATATTTAACGGAAAATTCGAAATTAGCAACTTTTATCGGGAGGTCTTACCGAGATTTCGAAGGCATATACGGACTCCAAACGATCCCACGAATGTGCTGGAATCGATGGAATTTCCATCAAAGCTATTGTTCACCGAGGGTCACTATTTATCCAAATCTTCCTCCCTCATTTCATGTGCAAACGAGCATGGATCAGAAAAATCATCACTACCATCTTGTACTACTCTCCGAGAGCTTCAATTTGGCGGTTGGCTCGGGCAGTGAAACGAAGTGACGAGCCGGGATCGGAAAATCAAACTTGTGCCTCTCTCCCACTTTTTCTCGCCGCTCTGACCGCCAAAAGGGAAATCGCCCGCCACCACCTAGCCAGTCTAGTTAAGACAAAGCCGGCGGTGCCAGCGCGTACTACCGGGGGTGGCGGCCGGCCATGCGCCGGCCACCATTTCTTTCTCTCTCTTCTCTCTTCTTCACTTTTTTATTTTCCAATTCTATAATGATGAACTGTGACATATATAGTGCCATTCTTCCAGAAATTACAAAATTGCCCCCACTTAGAAGGGTATTTTCAGAAATCAGCTATTTTATAGCATTTCTAATGAGATTTTCAAAAATTATTCAACACAAAAGTTGTTCGTCTCAAAAAAAGAGTCTGATGGTTTAAGAATCTACTGAATCGGAGTTCATTTGCTATTTTTATAACCGAGACAAGAAACTTTTACACGTATAACGATAAAATCAGAAATCGTCTAACCGGTTCTCGAAACCACGTGTTTTCCATAGAGAAGAATCTTTACTTTAAAATATTCTGATCTATCTTCTAACACATAAACTCAAATTTTTTATTACCATCTCGTTTCAAATCCTTAACTTTAATTCAGAAATCTTCCTGCACTGTTCCGAAAAACTCGGGATATTACACCTTAAGCCATTGATGCTTTGATAGTGTGAGGTGCTTCAACCTCTATCCGGAATTATGATATGAGATGGACTTTTGAATCCGATGATGCTTCAATCGGCTGAGGTGCTTCGACACATGTTTGGTGTTGGACCCTCAAGCCCCGATGCTTCGATCAACTGAGGTACTCATTCTCTGTCTGGAATGATGATATAAAATGGACCCTCAAGTCCTTTAATGCTTTGATAATTTGAGTTGGTTCGACTTCTATATGGTGTTGGACCCTAAGGCCTCCAATGCTTCAATCTACTGAGGTGCATCGACCTCTGTCTGGAATTCTGATGTGAAATTGACCATTGAGTCCCCCAATGCTTCGATTAGATGATGTCTGACCATATATTTTCATTCCTAAGGCTATCTAATAGCCTTTCTTCATTTTTCGAGGCTATCCGATAGTCTATCCTCATTCTCGAGGCTTTGACTGTCTCCATTATGAGTTGCAGTTCCACTACTACTCTCGGTATTCTCACATATCCTTTGATAGTCTCCACCTTTTCCATTTGATCTTCGGGGCTTGCCCTTATAAGGATTACATTGTATCTCAATATTCTCTTTTAGGCAGGCTTCACCCCCGGTCTTCTGTTTTTAGGTGCACTGCATGTCCGACATAGATATAGTGTCCTACAGTTGTGGGTTGGCTATTAAATCTTCCAAATAAAGTCTGACCAGACTTCGTATGTTTATCCATGTTCGGCCGGATATCCATGCTATATACATCTGAGAGAATATCCATCGAGACTATAAAAGGGCAAGCTTCCTCCTTATTTGCTACCGAATTTCACTTTTCAAAAATAAAGACTTTTGTTCTACCAAGACATCTCTGGCAATCTTCCAACCACTTATCTCAAAAAATGAAATTTCCAGGACTGCCCTCATCTGACAATGCACTAGAGGCTCTGCACATCTCATTTGTCTCAATACTGAATTGTGTCTCAAGTATGGAGAGCATGTCCCAACTCTCCTTACAGAAAAATCAGCTCATTGCCGCTCCTTATAGAATCATTCGAGGCTCAGTTTGTGTTGCAGTTTAGTGTATTTTTTGGGGAACATTAAGGGTTGTATTAAAGTTATTTTTGGGGTTGTTTTAATAAGAAAAATCAGACCATGACTGATGTTCCAATTGCACCAAAATAGTGACCATTTTGGTGTGCACAATGAGCATTTTCGGTGTTTTCAAACTGAATTGTTTTTGGACTGTTTTGGGGCTATTTTGGTGTTGTTAAAATTATCAAAAATAACTTTAAACAGTAGCATATTTGGGTGTCCAGTTTTGACCTAGAGAGGACAGGAGCGGAAAAAATTTTCAAGGTCGATCTTGGTGCCTAACACAAGTGATGTCCGACTATTTTTGGTTATATTACCTGTAGTTCATTTCCATCTAGGCACGTATCTTGTAATTTTCCCAATTTTCAAAGGGTGTCCTCGTAAGAGACTCATCATCGAGTTATGCATAAAAATACATTGTCTACAGTCGTCCACAATTTGTTAGGCTTGTGTAGTGTGAGAAAATAACAAGTCTATCAAAGTCATCCATGTATTTTTACTTACCTAGTTTTTCATACGTCGCCGGACTTACTGCATTTGCAATAGTTTATTTGTTGATATATGGGCCCTCGAGCCTTTTGATGCTTCGATTGGTGGTGAGAAACTTCGATCCCGGTTGCATAATTCTGAGATGAGTGATGAACCCTTAGGTCCTCAGACGCTTTGATAAGTTGAGGTGTCTCAACCCCTTTCTGAAATTGTGATGTGAGATGGACCCTCGAGTCCTCTCGATCTTCGATCAGTTGAGTTACTTCGACCATTTTCTAGTGTTGGACTTTCACGCTTCTGATGCTTTGATCGGCTGAGGTGATTTTACTTTTCTCTAAAATTTTGATATGAGATGGACCCTTGAGTCCCCCGATGCTTCAATAGGCTGAGGTGGTTCGACCCATGTATAGAATTCTGATATGAGAATGACCATCGAGTCCACTAATTCTTTGATCGACTGAGGTGTTTCGATCTCTGTCTGGTGTTAGACCCTCAAGCCCTTCGATGTTCTGATCAGTTAAGGTGCTTTGACCCTGAATGGAATTCTGCTATGAGATGGACCATCGAGTCTTCCGATGCTTGAAATGACTGAGGTGCTTCGACCATTTTCTGGAGTTGGACCCTTATATAACACACCGCCAGAGGCAGAATGCTACCGGCATAAGACATGTTTAACCCATCTCTATAAGCCTCTAAATTTACAAAAATATCTGGCATGATGTATCCTAAAACTGGACAACCTGGATCTCAGTCCAGCATCAAAACGAACCTAAAACTAACATCATATATCAAAATAGACCACATGTCCACACCAACACATCAAATTCATCACCTAAGGGCTCTGTGCCCATATCATTTATCAACACTCAAGGGCTTTGTGCCCATAACATCATAAGAAATCTAATCATTACTTAATACAAATAGCGTGCTCAGCATGACAAACAAAATAATAAATCAAATATCGTAAACATCTAAAACTTCCCCATGACACTTGCGAGGGTGACTGCCACTTGGGTGATTCGCGTCTCGAGCATGACTTCCAAAGTTAAAATGGTTGACCCATCTGGTAGCCAACCTATAAAACTAGAAAACTGGTTTGGTGTGAATTATAAAAACTCTGTAAGTAATCATGCTAGTACTACAAATAAAATATTTAAATCAATCACATTAGAAGTTCTTTTAAAATTTACTAAGTTACGACAAGTTCAGAGTTATCAACATTTGTTATCATTTATACTTTATCATGCCAAGTTCTCATAAATGCCGATTTATTAGCCAAACATTCAAAGCTCACAAAGTATCATCAAATAGATAAAACAATTATACTTCATTCTATTCAATTACAATCGATATTTTATGCCAAAATAAACTTACTTTAACTTTCTTTAATCATGATAAGCTTATATACAGATTACATGAGCACAAAAATAGGAAACTAATTTCAATAAATGGGAAACAAAATAAATTGAGTAACTACCTAATAATACAAATAAATGACATATTTATAAATAATTCAAACGTGAGAGTCCCTTGATTTTCTCCCTTGACTTTCTCAACTTGGTTGTATATCCTTATCATGCCCCCACAAGATGGATGGCTGTGGAGCAAGTCCAATCTTGGCCTTCAAAGAGTCGAACTGAGAACGAGCAAGAGCTTTGGTAAGAGCATTGGCGAGTTTATCAGTTACAGAAATGTGTGACACTCATAGTAAACTATTTTGAACTTGTTTGGTTTCACTAGAATGAACGTCGGGCGTTGGTGTAGGTATGTCACATGTGGCATTGTTGTGAGATGGATGTTGGGGTTGGCTTGAAGCAGTAGGAGTAGGCGGATTTGGTGGGGGAGCAGAGTCGGAATTTAGTGATGGTGTGACCATAACTAGTAAAGTCATAGAGCACCACTCAGAGATGGTGGATGGAGTTGCACGTGGAAGAGACGTATGGGAAGTGGCAAAAGGAAAAATGGACTCTAAAAAGTGGACATGGCGGGAAGTGTATAGATGAGTTGTAGAGGTGTCGAGACATATATAAGCACTTTGAGTGGGAGAATACCCGATATATACGCAAGGAGAGGAACGAGACTCGAGTTTGTGAGATGTGTATGGACGAAGCCAATGATAACTGAGACATCCAAAGCTTCAAAGTTTGAAGTAGTTGGGAAATGTGCCAAAGAGTTTAAGATATGGTGAAATGTGATGTAAAGTTGGTGTAGGCAAGCGATTGATAAGGTATACGGTAGTAGAAAAGGCAAAAGCCAATATGATAGAGGCATGGATGCATGGGTAAGGAGAGAAAGACCTGTTTCGATAATGTGACGATGACGACGTTCAGAGTACCCATTATGTTCAGGAGTGTGGGGTGGATAAGTAATATATGAGACCCCATTGATTGTTAAGAATGAAGAGAGAGCTTGATATTCCCTCCCATTGTTAGAGTAGAGAGTTATGATTGGACGGTTAAAGAATTTTCTCTACTAGAGCCTTGAAGCGCACACAGACATCATGCGTGTCAGACTTGCGTTTGAGGGGATAAAGCCAGATGTATTCGGTAAAATGGTCGACAAAGATGATGTGGTATTTAAATTTATCACTTGAGTAGACTGGTGAGGTCCATAATGAGTAAATATAACTTCATAAGGTGAATAGGTAGAAAGAGTAGAAGTAGAAAATGGTAATTTGTGACTTTTATTGCATTGGCACGAATTACAATTAAAATTTAATTTGGAAGGACGAGAGACATCTGAATTAAACGAAGACATGATATTTTTTAAGATTGATAATGAAGAATGACCTAGCCTATGATGCCACTCAGGCAAAATGGTATTGACACTGGAAAATGAAATCAAAGGTGATTGAGTGTTTGAGAGCGGCTAACCGATGTTTTCACACGCGTATAACGCAAGCGCACGTATCGTTCAAGTAGTATAAAAAGTATCGATCCCACGAGGACTTAATACCTAAGCTATAATTTTATGAGGTCAAATGATTACTAGTATCTAATGGATTGGTTGTTTGATTGGAATAGTGACTTTAAAAATTAAAAATTAAAACTAGTAAATAAAATGGCGTGAAAGTTGGTTGAAGAAAATTCAAATTTATAAAACTATCTAAGGCTGTGATTTCTTCCTATATCTTTTTAAAGATGAAGTGATTATTTCATATTTGTGTAATACATTGGTTTACTAACCTGGAACACGAAATTCTGCAAAAGCCTCTGTCGATTGTCGGATGCAAATACCCAATGTAACCCAATTAAATCATATGTCTATGTCAATCAAATTACCTGGATTCATTAAGACTAAGTTCAAATTGTGGTTACCCCCGCCCGACAGGTATATGTCTATCTTGTAAGGAAATCTAATAAAGGGTTATCTATCCTCAAGGAATATCGTGGGCTATTAAGTCTAGGGTCTTAAACCTAAAATTTCTTCGTCAAGTTTATTTTAAGTTTACCCGATCAATCTTATTAGTGGTCAGTTAACAAAAAGCATTAAGCTTAAGACTTAATAAGTAAACCTTTATATTACCCAAACTATAAAATAACCCATTATAAATCGGTGATATTGGAATTCATCACAACCCCAGATAACGGGCTTAGCTACAACTCATATTTACAACTAGTAAAAACTTAAAAATAAAAGACATAAATTAAAATGCTGAAAAGTAAATGATGGAAATTAAAAAGGAAAAAGTACAAATAAAGAAAATGCTAGGGGTTAAAGGATCCATTTTTATTACTACTATTTTAGATATCTCCCTTAATATATATATTAACTTGTGTGATATTACCAACCAGCCATAAAGGCGATAACCTGATTAAGTCAAATTAATAATTAATTACCAACCGACCAACCAGGCGGTATCCTTGCTTAGTCAGGTTAAAACCAATTTAATATCAATTACCAATCTGCCAATATAGCGGTATCCTTATTAAGTCAAGTTTTAAATAGTTATTATGTTATAATTAAGGGAGATTAATCTAAATAGCATTAATAAAAGCCTTACATATTCATTGCTGAATAATAAAAACTGAAAAAGTAAAGAAAGTAATTACTATTACAAAAAGTAAATAAAATTAATTACAAAACTGAAATTAGATAAATTAGATACAAACTCCTTAATATTCTCAAGAAATTAGAGAGAGGAAGGTACATCTGAAACTGAAATTTCGAGCTGAATTTATAGGCGTCAGTAAGCCTCTCGCATCGCGATGCGTGGATTGCTCTTGCTTCGTGACTCGATGATGTGGCACACGCTGATTGCCTGCTTTGATTCCCTTATATGCTGACGTGGTATTTTGGATGATTAACTCAATAATTACGATGACGTGGCGATGATGTGGTGATGTTGATTGTCAGCACCGTATGATTGTGACACATGTCACGAGATGATTGGCTGATGATCACGTGGCTGACATGTGGCATGCTGACTCGGCATGTGACTGATGTGGATGACACGTGGCTAACACATGGATGACACATGGTGATGGTGATTTTCGGTAGCATGTGATGATGACATGTGGCACGACACACGTTAGTATGATCGGCTGTGATGTTGAGACGTGCCAGGCGCACGTTAGCAGATTCGGCACACGTTAGCATCTGGGGCATTTTAGAAAAATCCCTCTAATTGGTCCATGTGTCCTGGCGCACGTTAGCAGAGGTGTGGCGCACGTTAGCTGTCGCGACGCAGGTTGCACGTCGCGGCTCACCAAATGACTATTTTGCCCTTTTGTCCATTTTTCATTATTTTGGTCCCGAATCACTTCCAGAGAGTCCTGGAACTTTATTTATCTACAAAATAACACAAAACACATCAAAATATTCACAAAATTCAAGAAACTATACAAAATATTAGGTCAAATGAGTGGAAAATAATGATATATTTACCACTCATCACACCCTCAAACCTAACATTTTGATCGTCCTTGAGCAAAACAACAAAATAAAATAACATAAACATCTTTAAAATAAAATTAAACTAAGCCACTTTCGTAGGGATCACGGTTGCATTTAGCGTATGCAACAAGCATTTAAACCCCTAGGTGTCTCTAGTGGACGAGTTGTAGTCTCATGAGGGCTTACAGTAACGATACCCACAAATGTTTTACAAAAGTAAAAAAAAAAAATAGTAAAACTAATGCACACAAAAAACAAAAAGACAAGAGAAAAGAGAAAATAAAATTTAGTGACTAACCAAGTGAACTTCTTATCCAAGTTTAGAGTTATTTTCTTTCTTTCTAAATTACTGCATAAGTAAATTCTCCGACCATTTTTACAATTCTCCATATACACAGCTAACAAAATAGTAGTCAACTCATTTTTGCCCACAATAGTCATAAGTGTAGTTGAAAAGAGAGTAAATTTTTTGTCCTAAAGTTATATCAGAATACACCTTTTTTTTTAGTAATGGAATACATTTATGATTTTTCTGATTTTTTTTATTTATATACAATAACTTTCATACATGTAGTGAGCTTTAGGCCAGTGACTCTCAAACCAGTTGGCTTTAGGGCACTAGGTGTTAAGACACCCCTACGGACTTAATTACTCGGACTTCAGATATATATATTTTTGTAACATCTTTGATCCATGTAGCAAGCTTTGGGCCAGTGGCTCCCAAACCAGTTGGTTTTAGGGCACTATACGTTGAAACACCCCTACGGACTTAATAACTCAGATCTCAGACGGTTTTTTTATACCATTGCGTTTTTTAAAATGCTTTTACTAATTAAACCAGAGCACTGAATATTACAAACTTGTCAATTACAACTCATGTCTGTATGTTACCATGCAAGTTGATAATACCTGTCAACTGAGCATATAAAGATCCATTTTAATCAGTTTTATGGAGAACTCACAATTAAATAATTTAAAAGGAAATAAACAAAAATTAACTTGTTTCGAAATAGGTTGAGATACGTCTCAGGAGTGGAAACTCCTTACACAGTTGTCTCACACCAATTTCACACGATAAATCAATTAAATACACAAAATATTTTTTTGATTTTTGTAAAAAAAAAATATTTTTTTTATTTTTTTTTTCAAAATTTTAGAATAAAATAAAAATAACTATATAAAACAAGATACTAATCAACTATTCCCCTCCCCAAACCTAAATGAGATATTGTCCCCAATGTCTTAAAAAGAATATGAGTTCAGAAGATAGTATCTGGTTAGCTGAAATTCTACATCTAAATGGGAAATTTAAAGGTTAAGATCCAGATTTATTCGACGCTTCTTACCACGATCATCATCAGACCATTTTATCTTGGAATGATAGGGTCAATTTGTGGTTCATAGGCTAAGATTTGGTCAATTAAATCTTGGGCAGTTCCGGCAGTGAAGAGGAGTTCTTTTAAAGGTTTTGACACGAACCCATTTCTCCGGGCATCATCAAGAAATACACAAAGAAAATCATAAAATCCATCTGTGTTCAACAGTCCAATTGGTTTCTGGTGTATGTTCAAGTTTGTCCAAGATAGCACTGTAAAAATCTCCTCCAACGTACCCAAACCACCTGGCAAAGCAATAAAAGCATCATCACAGTTAATCATTTCCACCACTCGTTCAGACATACCTGGCACGATCAGTTCTTCTCCGTTTGATGATCCTATAAGCTCCGCCTCTGCCAAGGATTTTGGGATGATTCCCAGAACTTGACTGCCTCCATCCTGTACAGCCTTTGAAACGATCCCCATTAGTCCAAGATTGCCACCGCCATATACTAGGTGCATATTCCTTTCGGCTAAGACTCGTCCAAATTCCTATGCTGCTGCTACGTATTGTGGCTTAGTACCAACACTAGTACCACAAAACACACTGATGTTTTAAACTATTCTTTTTGAAGTAGCTTCCATTTTTATGTATTTCTTTCTCAGCATTGGATACCTTCAAAAGTGCAATGATGAGTTGAATTTATAATACCTGAAAAAGGGTGAGTAATAATAGCACTGGTATCTTCCAAATGAAGATTAGTAGCAAAACAGTAAATCGTGAAAGGTCAAAAAGGTCTGGATCCTGTCGGAGAAAATAAAATAAAACAAATTATAATTATTAGGAAAAGACAAAGAGATATAATATTTACAGAAAGTAACGGCTTGAATGACGTCTATGCGTCCGGGACAAGCTTCCCATCCAATTTTCTTATAAATTGGCAAACAGGGTCTTTTAAAGTCAGATTTCTGAGACTGTATTGTTGTCTTTCTCTTCGGAATTGTGTATATAACATGTGAATTTCGTGATACAAATATCCACTAGGATGTGTCTCAAGAGTTTTCTAGATATGTCATTTAAAGACTCCTTACTCAAGCCATCCCTAATTAAATTTATCTTATCTTCGAGGTTATCAGACACCATACCTAAAGAACGACAACGAGTATCACAAAACATACGAGCATATTTATAGCAAACACTCATTCTTTTAGCTCTTCTCTTTTTAACATAGGTGATTCTTCCTAAATCAGACAGATGTGAAATAAAAGAGTTAGAAGACTCACCTGCCAACCGGACTCGTGCTTCAATAATCCAACGAATGTTAGTAGGAATACTTTTGATCATCAATAGTCTCATTCGTTCCAAACGAGCTTTGTAGACTTTCATCAGAGAATTTTGAGGGAGATGATGAAATTGCTTGTGAAGATTTGCGAGAACGTCTTCCATCGTGAAATGACTTTACCTGAAAAAATTAAACACACAAAAATAAAACAAACCAGATCATAATATATACACAAATTACGTGGGTTGCCTCCCTGCTAGCGCTAAGTTTAAAGTCGTCAACTAGACATGACTTCTCGAACGTTAGGCTGGATCTGAAAGTGTGACACTTTCTTTTTGTAGCTCAAATGATTCTCCCCAGTAGTGCTTGATACGCTGACTGTTAACCTTGAATGTTTCGTTGGTGTTGGGATCAATTAACTCAACAGCTCCATATGGTAAAAACTAAGTGATCACAAATGGACCTGACCACCTTGATTTCAACTTTCCAGGGAAGAGTTTTAACCTTGAATTGTATAACAACACATGCTGCCTTGGTTTCAGTTGTCTACGTACTATTTTTCGATCATGCAATTTCTTGGTCTTTTCTTTGTATAATTTGGCATTCTCATAAGCCTGTAGGCGAAATTCTTCCAATCGTTGAGTTGGTGAAGTCGTTTCTCTCCTGCAGCTTGTAGATCAAGATTCAACTTCTTCAGTGCCCAGTACGCCTTGTGTTCAAGCTCAACCGGAAGATGGCATGCTTTCCCAAACACCATTCGATATGGGGACATATTAATAGGTATCTGTAAGCTGTCCTGTAGACCCATAATGCATCATCCATCTTTGCACACCAGTCCTTCCTTATTTGGATAGGAGTGCATCGAAATATTTATTGCAGAAATATGTGCCATCATCACCAATAATAGCCCAAGGTGTTCCGAAGAGAGTGAAAATATTCTTTTTAAGGAATTTGATCACCACTTTTGAATCGTTTGATGGCAGTGTAATTGTTTCAACACATTTGGAGAAGCAGTCTACATCATCCAGTAAGTACAGGTTTCCAAATGATGGAACAAAGGGTCACATAAAATCAATCCCTCATACATCAAATATCTCCACTTCCAGAATGTTTTGCAAAGGTCCTTAATTTATCATTGAAGTATTTCCCGTTCTCTGGCACCTGTCACATTGAAGATAAATTAAGTAAGTATCTTTAAAAAGAGAGTGGGCCAGAACAAACCTGATTGTAGGACTTTGGCTGCAGTTTTGTTTCCGCTGAAGTGTCCGCCATATGGTGATGAATGACAATGTTGAAGAACATGGTTGACCTCCTCATTTGGAACACACCGTCTCAATAATTGATCAGCACATCGTTTGAACTGGTACGGCTCATCCTAGACATAGTGTTTGACTTATTTGAAGAACTTCTTCCGTTGCTGAGTTGTCCATTCCAACGGCCATTTTCCCAATAATATATAGTTGACATAGTCAGCATACCAATGAGCATCATGTTGTTTCATGGAAAACATGTGTTCATCTGGAAAAGTTTATTTGATTGTCAGTTCTTTGCCAGCTGTTTCTCTATTCTTGAGCCTCGATAAATGATTTGCCACTTGGTTTTCTGTCCCTTTTCATGTCTCCGATCTCCACGTCAAATTCTTGCAGAAGAAGTATCCAACGAATCAATCTGGGTTTGGCATCTTTCTTCGCGATCAGGTATTTGATTGCTGAATGATCTGTGTAGACCACCACTTTAGGACCCAGCAGATAAGAGCGGAATTTTTCAAAAGCGAACACAATTGTAAGCAATTCCTTTTCAGTGGTTGTGTATTTGAGTTGAGCTTCATTCAAAGTTCTTCTGGAGTAGTAAATGGTGTGGAAAATCTTTGTTTTGCGTTGTCCCAAAACTGCACCTACAGCAAAATCACTAGCATCGCACATCACCTCAAATGGAAGTGTCCAGTCTGGTGCTACAATGATGGGAGCAGAAACCAGCTTCTGTTTTAGGATCTCAAAAGCTTCATGGCATTCTTTGGTGAAGTTGAAAGGCATATCCTTCTCCAGAAGATTGCACAGAGGTTTAGCAATCTTTGATAAGTCTTTGATAAATCTCCTGTGAAAACCTGCATGTCCGAGAAAACCCCGAATTCCTTTGACAGATATCGGTGGAGGTAGTTTTTCAATTGTTTCAATTTTTTCTTTGTCTACATCGATCCCCTTTTATGAGATCTAATATCCCATAACAATGCCTTCCTGCACCATGAAGCGGCGTTTCTCCCAGTTGAATACCAGGTTGGTATATTCACACCTTTGTAATACATGTTCCAGATTTTACAAGCAGTGGTCAAAAGTGTCTCCAAACACAGAGAAGTCATCCATGAAAACCTCCATACTTTGTTCCAGCATATCAGAGAAAATGGCCATCATGCAACGTTGGAATGTGGCAGAAGCATTACATAGTCCAAATTTTATCATACGGAATACAAAAGTACCATACAAACATGTAAAAGTGGTCTTCTCCTGATCTTCTGGGGCGATGGAAATCTGATTGTACCTCGAGTATCCATCCAGAAAATAATAGAACTCATGTCCCGCCAGTCTATCCAGCATCTGATCAATGAATGGCAGCGGGAAATGGTCTTTCCTTGTTGCTTTGTTCAGCTTTCGGTAGTCCATACAAACTCTCCATCCAGTCATGACTCTTGTTGGAATCAGCTCGTTCTTTTCATTTCTGACTACATTATTCCTCCTTTCTTTGGTACACACTGCATATGACTCACCCAAGTGCTGTCTGAGATGGGGTAAATGATGCCAGCATCCAACCATTTGATGATTTCTTTCTTCATGACCTCCTTCATGATTGGATTTAGTCTCCATTGATGTTCCACTGTGGGTTTGTACTCATCGTTCATCAGAATATTGTGCATGCAAAATGATGGACTAATGCCTCGAATGTCTGCTATAGTCCAACCAATGGATTTCTTGTGTTCTCGTAACACTCTCAACAATTTCCTCCTGCTCCAATGTTAGTGAAGAAGAAATAATAACAGGTAATTCAGAATAGTTTCTTAAGAAATCATACATGAGATGGCTCAGAAGTAACTTCAACTCCAGTTGTGGTGGTTCTTCAATTGAGGGCTTGATTCGCTCATTATTCGGGAGTTCCAGACTTTCAACTGGTGGTGTCAATTTGAACCGAAATGGTTTGTCAAGATAGTTGATACATTCCAGGATTTTTGCATCTAGCTCGCTATCAGTCATGTTGGTGATGCAAGCTTCAAGTTTATATGTGGGAGGTGGCTCAGTATCCTGGATGATACTATCAACAACATCAACTCTAAAACATGCTTCCTCTTTTTCATCATTTGGGAATTTCATGGCTTTGAAAACATTAAAGGTAACTTCTTGGTCCTGAACTTTCATGGTTAGTTCTCATTTTTGTACATCAATAACAGTTCGACCTGTAGCAAAAAATGGTCTCTGTAGACACTGCATTTTTACATAAAGCCCAATGATGAGCCTCGTATGGAGGCACTACCCGATAAGTTGTGGAGGTTGAGGGAAACGAACGTCGGAAGGGAAAATTCAAAAAATTAATACCTTATAAAATTTAACTCATTTATTTAGCCTCGGGTTCGCTTAGTTGATCTCTGTTTTAAATATTAGCCTCGGCCCAAAACCCTCACAACGCATAAAAGCCCACATACTCATACACACCCATCCAAAACACATGCAACCCTTTTAGGCTCACACGCCCAAGCCCAATCTAAGACATTTTAATCACATGCAAAACATGTCAAAATCCCTCCAAATCCCCTTCCAAATTTAAAAATATTTTGAATCCAATCCCCACCAAAATTACACAAATTCTTTCCCTAAATAACTTAATAAAACATATTTTTTTATATGATTTATTTCTTTGGCAAACCCTAGCACACCATTATAAAAACATAACAATTCTAAACCCTAAGTCTTCTATCTTTTTTTCCCTCACCTCACAAACATAAAAAATAAAACCTAATACCCATCTTGTTCTGCTCTAAAAAACCTAGACAACTCTCGGCAGCCATGCTCTCTTCACGCCCTTCCTCTCTCATCTCTCCACACTCGGCTCAAAAACCAAACAAACCAGAACCCTAATACTCTTCTCTCTCTCAACCACGGCACCATCACATACTCTCTCATTCATCACAAACAACGACCTAAAACAAACCCTAAACTCATACACGGGAAGATACAAATCCAAACATTAAACCCTACAACCAGCGCACTGCCCTGCAGCCGAGAACCAAAAACGAAAAAAAAAAAGTTGATCTACCAGCCTTCATCTTTCTCTTCTCACGACACCTAAGGCTGGACACACACGTACATGGACATTAGTTAACAAACCTGCAAGACAGATTCAACAAAGACAACCCACTAACCGAACATTTAAGACACATCCCTTGCCTCACCGACTCACACACAATTACCAGCCCTCCACCACGTAATCAAACAAACTGACACAGCTTTCAACCGAACGCTAAAATACAGCCCTGACCTTCAAAAGCCGTGAGTAATAAACCTTCACTCTCCTTCTGCCTTCATGTCACTCTCTCATTCAGACCACATACAGCCCACTTGCGAAGACACCATTCACATAAACATGGATTCACTTTCTCTTCTTCTCTTGACACAAACACACATAGCCGAAACACACCACTAAAGATTACACCTTGCATGCCTCTCACCAAGCTCCAATGACTGACACATAGCAAGCCACAAGCCCACGAAACCGACAAATACAAAACAAGCCCCTGACCGACACCAAAATAACAACAGAATAAAGCCAAAATAGTGAACCAAAACAGCCCTTAAAAAGTCCAAAAATCATCCCAAAAAACCCCTAAAAACAGCAGCAAAAACATAGAAAACAACAGCTAAAATAGTGGAAAATAGTAGCAAAAATAGTAGCTAAAGCAACGGCTCAAAATAGCGAAACAGTGAATGAAAATGTTGAACCAGTGAACCAGAAACGTTACGGAGCATTAACCCTACCGACGACGGCGTAACGCACTTCCGAGAAGAATTTAAAAGGTAAGACTTGAGGGTACCCTTTACTATTATTTAATTATCTTTTCAGTTATTTATTATTGTTCACTCGCATGCATCATTATGTTTCACATCTATTTTTATTTATATTAGGATAATGATCACGTGCTATCTCTTGCGGTATATCGGATGGAAACCCAGACATAAGATTCGTAGCCGAATCTGAATGGACGGTAGTGCGGTCTGTACTTGGGATACAACTCCACCTACCGCATGAGAAACATTCACGCATATGTTCATGCCATTATATATACCACTTTGGAATAAGACACATGACACTTGGAATCTCACGATATGAACGGAAGTTGCATACAACTCCTTCAAGTGAAAGATGATGGTTTGATCATCCATATCTTCGTGATATTTCTGAAGTTCTTCCGACATAGAGCCAAGCATTATGCAAACTGCTTGCTCATCATCATCGACGTGTTTCTTCCAAGCATCAAATGTATTTTGGTCAGCATCTTCTACGGGTTCAGGGGGAAATGGTCTTTCAAGAACATAGAAAATCTTTTCTTGTCGTAAGACAATTTTAAGGTTTCTAAACTAGTCATTGAAGTTGTCCCCTTTGAGCTTATGCTCATCAATGATGGAACGAAGTGATACTCTGTTTTCCATTTGAATGTTTGTTAAATATTTTAACCCACCTGTTAAGAGAGAATGTTAAAATTAGGAATATGTTTTCATTAATGTTTCATAATAACATGGGCTTTTAATATTATGAAGTTGCTCTCACTCAATTGTTTTAAAATTTTAAGCAAATCGCATCAACCCCAATATGAAGGATTTCTTGTGGGCAAGGATCCCATTATCATCATTTCATAACTCCTACTAGGGCCGGTCATTATAAAATATGATAATTAGGTAGGTTCCCAACCAATTTATGATATATATCACAATTCCTTGATCATTGGGTTGGGCAATCAAACATGACATAGCTTATGCTAGTCCTTGTGGACACCCAATCTTTGTCACTAAGTTATAAGACCACGCGTAAGGGTCGCTGCGTCTTATGGCTCAGAAAAGTCAAACCATTGTCAATAGTATGATTTAGGGACAAATTTGTATTAGTCAGTCTGGTAAAGCCTAGTCCTGCCAATACGGTTTAAGCCCTTTGGGTCTATACTTTACAATGGGAGGCAAATTTTAGACTTAAATTATTATTGAGGGTTTTAGCAAGTTTAAGTGAATAACTGTCAAATGGATTCCCTCATTGAAAATTCCTCAGAGGGAGGGTGGAGTGAACTCTCTTAAATACCCTTACCTCTTAGGCTCTTATTGTCTTGGTGACAGGAATAAACAATAGATCCTCCAAATTAGTCCAACACTTTAAATATGCTTTAAGGTAAGCTTTGAGTAAATGATAATCTAGATGTCTTCACAACTTTTCCTTTTGGCTATAAAAAGGTAGTGAGTGAAGGAAGACACCAAATCATTATCTAACTCTAGTAATACCTTTGGTTAAATTAACTTTAGTTTGGAAAATTTTATTAACGCCTTGTGTTGGGAAAATCTACGGTCCCGAGGATCGATTAAAGCGATGAAACAATATGTGAATACACGAAGAAGTTTCGGAATACTTACATCGATCGGTTGAGGCGATGCGTCGAAGAACAAAAATTCTTTTTCTCCATCAAAGATGGCTCGACAGTGAGCAGATTTTGGGTCCTCCATTTTCAGCCATGAATCAACCTCCAAGCTCCAAGCTTTCGTGATGTAATTCCAAGCTCACGGGTGCGGTTCCCTATCACCTTCGCAAGACCCCGGAAGTGTGCTAGCACTCGGTAATTTTGCCACAAAATCACCTTTCTTCTCCTCTTGATTCTCGGTGAAACCAGAAAACAGAAGAAGAAAATAAGACCCTAGGCTGTGAGAGAGAGATGAAGAGAGAGAGTGTGTTTTGTTGATTGTAACAAAAATTGTATTAGTTAATTGTTTTCAAAAAAATAATAAACATATACCATTTTACTTTTCCAAAAAGTCAAGGCAACTAAAGCCACAACCACTCCCATCAATTAATCAAGTGACAAATTGTCACATCACTCAAAGTGACAAGTGATTTGACGCTTGATGTGACTAATGATTTGACGCTTGATGTGACTTGTGGGCCGCACTTAAAATCGCAATGCGAGTGCGCCCGCAAACACTCTCGGGCTCGGATTCGCTAATTCCAAATTAATAAATTTCCGTTGCGACGTAATTAAATAATTATGCCTAGCAAAATCACTATTCGCGTCACTAACGAATTAATTCTAAATTAACTCATTTGCCCAAATTAAAATCTAATTTCAATTCCGTGTCAAAATCCAATTTCGTATAATATATCAAATATATTATTTAATCGATTAATTCCAAATTAATCGTTCTCTCTCTTTTATTAATATTTTATTACATATAAAATATCTCCGTAATTAATCCCAATTAATTTTCTCTCTCTACTAATTAATCCCAGATTAATTAAGTGCGAGTCATACGTCATCGGTGAATCTTCGGGAAAAGACCCATGAGATCCCCGGATATGTTGGCAGTAAATTCGGTCGTCAGACTATTTGAACACGTAAGTACCTTGTACTATGTTTGTACCGATTTACAAGACAAGGTTGGCTTCTAGCAAAGCGCCATGCCTACCCAATTCTCCAGAAATATCCTTACAGGAATATGCGATCTATATCAGGCATAGTATACATAGTATTGCGTATTACGATTCAGTATCGGATGTCACGTGCAATGCCTGGGGCTGGAAATGTGTCTGCCCCGTACGAAGTACATATCGGATCTTTGGTAACTAGTCTCTATAATCGGATAATCATGACCTAGTCATATTATCCCGATGACTGCAGTACATAAGAGAACCAGTTCTGTATCCTACGTGACCATCATCTCCACTAAGACTGGAGTGATACTTCCATCTTGACATCACATCCAACACACTATGATTCTCAATATACCCAGAAGAGGCATACACAGAACCTGTTAAAGCCCTGGACGACCAAAACCAAAGTACATTGATTGTCGAAAGTATTAATGGTGCAAGTCTCAGGTTAAGACCAAATACACCTACCCTGATTTCGGACTTCCATAGACACATAGTCATACTGTAGGCACTTCATTTTTACACATAAGTCCCTATGATGAGTCTCATTTTGGAGACACTACCTTTTAAGTCACGGAGGTCGCGGAAAACGGACGTCGGAAGGGGAATTCAGAATAAACAAGGTTCACTGTTTTCGTTGGTGCTGCGTTCGTTACTTCGTTCGAACATCAGGCAGATTGCGGACGTTCGTGCCACGTTCGATGAGGCGTTCGAACGGTGTCGGTAATTCTGGTTTTGCTGCTAGCCTCACATTAAGCCCAATTCGCCCAAACCTTGGCCCACACGCCCAAGCCCACTTAAAACACATATTTAACACATGGTGAAATGAAAACAAATCTAAAAATCACATACCAAATTAAATAAAATACTTACACAAATTAAAGAAATAGCATACCTAATCTAAACCAATCAAATATAATCATACCAGTTAAAATCAATCAACCAATATATTATTCCCAAACTTAAAATATTGTATGCCTAATCAACAAAACTAAATATTCAACCTTCCCTATCTAGCCAAGATTTGTCCCCCCCTCAATCAAATCCCTTTCCTTGTCAAGCCTAACCCTTTGCCTATAAAAAGAACCATTCATCAACCTTCTCAAAGCTAGCTAGCTCATTCACACAAAAAGCCTCCTCTCTCCACTCTCTCTAGAGTTCACGCCCATTACAGAAAAAAAGAAGAAAAGAATCCCCAACCCTTTTCCCCTAGCTCACATACAAAACACAAACAACACACACAACAACCCTTCCCTCACCAACTTAACAAGAACAACACACAGCAGCCCCTAACCCTTGAACAACCCCTTCACCTCACCGAAAAACACATCCCAAACAGCCTTAAAACACGCATACAGCAGCCCTAAACACACACATAAAACAGCCCCCGAACCACACGATAACACCACCGAAAATAACACCCAAAACAGTAGCCAAAACATCCCAAAAATAGTAACTAAAATACAGTAGCAAAACGGTAGCAGCGGCAGCGAATCGGAGTCAAAACAGCAGCAAAAGATGGAGGACGACGACCCAAAACAGTAAGACAACGAACGAGAGCAGTGAACCAGTGAACCGGAAGAGTTGCGGAGCTTTACCCCTTCCGATCTTCGTGAAACGCGAGTCCGAGAGACGACTTAAAAGGTTAGACCTGAGGGTACTTTTTCTTTAGTTTATATTCGTTTCTTTTATTATTGAATTCTATTCGCATGAGAGTCGTTTATGGATGCATGTTGTGGCTTGAATGAAATGGAAGAGTGTCGTCTCTTGTGGTATATAGGATTGAAACCCAGACGTAAATTCCGTAGCCGAATCCGAATGGACGGTAGTGCGGTCTGTACTTGGGATACAACTCCACGTACCACATGAGTAAACGCCACATTCCCTTGTTTTGTGTTGCTTTGGTTTATCTATTTCTTATTATTTAAATTTTGTATGTCGCTTATTTGTGTATGATATAATCG
This sequence comes from Zanthoxylum bungeanum, assembly GCA_019454045.1. Taxonomy (NCBI): domain Eukaryota; kingdom Viridiplantae; phylum Streptophyta; class Magnoliopsida; order Sapindales; family Rutaceae; genus Zanthoxylum; species Zanthoxylum bungeanum. Next base: position 127,041 of record SKCR01046027.1, on the reverse strand, counting down.
AGTGCATGGGCTTAGTAAGTGCGATGAAAGGTCCCCTAATCAGAAGGGTTAAAATCCTTCACCACGATACTTTGCCGCACCGATTGATGTGTGTTCGGTTGAAGGCGAGATACATTCAATCGGGCACACTACGTTTAATATTATTGTCTTTATTTTCGTATGCATGATTCAACCGAGCGCATGGGCTTAGTAAGTGCGATGTGAGATCCCCTATGGGGAGGGGCTAAAGCCCTTTACCACGAGGCTTTGCCGCGCCGGTTGATGTGTGTTCGGTTGGATACAAGATACGTTCAATCGGGCACACTATGTTTAATATTATTGCTTTTCATTCTATGTATGCATGATTCAGTCGAGCGCATGGGCTTAGTATGTTGGTCTAAAGGTCCTCTCTTTGAGAGAACAAGAGCCCCAAAAGGCCACCTTTACGGCAGTACTTCGCCGCGCCCACTTTATTTTTGTTGTATTACGTCTCATTTCATGCATCAGGTCTGTTCCCGTTCGAACGCGTTTAAGAACGCAACTCGAACGCGCATGCATTTTGCCTTATCATGCATCAGGTCTCATCTCTGTTCGAACGCGTTCACGAACGCCACACGAACGTGAGTGTTCTGTTTCATTCCCGTTCGAACGCGTTTACGAACGCAACTCGAACGTGAGTATTCTGTTTCATTTACGTTCGAACGCGTTCACAAACGCCACACGAACGTGAGCATTCTGTTTCATTTCCGTTCGAACGCGTTTACGAACGCTACTCGAATGAGAACCTTATGTTTAACGTTCGAACGCGTCTACGAATGTTCACGAACGCACACGGTAAAGAGATCCTCTTGCATCATATTATGACCTGTCCATCTTAGCATATGGTTACCCCTTTGTACGCCATGCATTTGTATTACCTCTCTAGTTGTCTATGCCTACAATGTTGTTTATCGTCATTTTGATTTCCTTTACATTACATGCAAATGTTACCATGGCTGTTTGTGTTTATACTTACATGAATGATTGAATTCTTATGACGTTATGTGCTTGTTGTTGCAAAGGCCTACTTTTGAGCATGTGAATTTGGCAATTAGATTTGGTTTCATGTATGTTAGATGTAAACTATACTTTCAAGCATGTGAATTTAGGATTGTGTTGCACTTGGAAATATATGTCATAGGCTTGGTTGGATTATTGCATAAATCTTTACATTACAAGTTGCATAAGTAAGGGACCATTCCGAACCCAATGGTTTGAGGTCTTCCCTTGCGAGGGGTGAGTGCGGCCTTAAATCTTTGTCCCGGTTCACACCGGGTGGCGACTCCATGTTATTTCGTACTTCCCAACTAGGCCGCGAGCCTAGAAACGGCGTCGCCCAGGTCCTGTTGTCCACAGTCTGGCGACTCCACTGGGGACAGAGAATCGGCCCCGAAATATTATCTTGTAATGTTTGGATTTATGTTCTAATTGACCGTGTCTATAGTGGATGAAATTGTTGTTTAATCAAAGGCATTTTGAGGCTAGGTAATGGTTTGGTGTCTTCCTTCACTCACTACCTTTCTAGAAGGAAAAGCTGTGAAGGCACCTAGATAGCCATCTACTCGTAGCCTTTTGTGATGGACTAGTTTGGAGGACTCGTTGTTTATTCCTGACACCAAGCGATAAGAGCCTAAGAGGCTTGGGTATTTAAGTGAGCCTCGCTCCACCTTCCATCTGGGGAATCTACAACGGGAAATCCATTTGACAGTCCGTCACACACCATAGCTCATTGGCACGTACCTTAGTGTATAAAAAAGGGTGCGCTCACTTGGTTGCTCGAACCCTTGATTGGGGAGACCTAGTTGTGGGCCATCCTTCGCCGATGAGAGCCTTTGTCCATACTCCCACGAACCCATGCGTAGACCGGGTTATATAGCCTATAACAAATATTTCCTTGTGCTTTAGGACCATTATCATTTGGATGAATTGGACTCTTTGTCAAAAATGCGAACTTGCTGGGCCATTTAAACTGGGGCTAGTTCGTATCTTATGACAATTAGGCCCAAAGCTTCTGAAATGATGGTGGGCCACACGGTAGAAGTTACTATTTTATGTTTATGATATCTTCCTTGTATGCTTATGTTTGGGAACATTGCTATTTGAATCCATCTGGATCTTTTGTCAATAGATATGGGCTTGTTGGGCCATTTAAACTGGGACAAGAACGTATCTTATGACGATTGGGCCAAAGGCTTCTAAATGACAATGGGCCATTTTGTGATTGTGTTCGGAGTATTATCATTTGGATTTAGTTGGGCTCCTTGCCATAAGATATGAACTCGTTGGGCCATTTAAACTGGGACGTGTTCACTCTTATGACAGTCAGCCCAAAAGCTTCTAAAATGATAATAGGCCGACTTGTTTGAAAATTTTATTAACTTAGTATGATTTATATGTTATATGCCTCTTATGCACATCATGCATACATACATCATGTTAACCCTTGTGTTCTGAAAGCCATCATAGATTCCCGTTGGGTTAGGGAAAAAGGGAGACTCATCAAAATACTGGGAACAGACATGAGCGAATCAGATATTGAGGTATCCCGTATGGATCAGTTGGAAAACGGTCTCACCAAGGTCACTGAACAGTTGCAAGCCTTGACTACTGCCATGACAAATATGGCTGTGCCCCGTGCTGGGGGAAATTCTAAGAATGGGAAACGCGAGGAGCCTCCGAACGGGTTGGGGGATGATATCCCCGCTTTTGATGATGATATGGCAGAGTATGCAACAGACAGAGTGATTGGGTCTCAGGCCGAGATACAGAAACTCAGGGATCAGGTTGAATCCGTTACCCGTAAGATGAGGGTTAAGAATGAAGATTTGCTAGATTATGAGACAATGACGTTTGAGGAGCAGTTGCTGGCGCAGTTTAAGATGCCGGATTTGACTAAGTTCAATGGGAACGGAGATCCGAGGGTGCATCTCCGTCAGTATGTGTCTGTTATGAGTTCAGTTGGCCTGTCTCAGCGCCAAGTACAAAAGATGTTCGGGATGTCACTCGAGGGGGCACCCGTAGTATGGTACCATAACCTGGACAAGCAGGTTAAGGAAGATTGGAGGGAGCTAGCTGATGCTTTCTTAAAACAATATGTCACAGACCTGGAGATTGACTTGTCACTCCGTGACTTAGAAAATATCAAGCAGAAGCCGGAGGAAAATTTCAAGAATATGTGGACCGCTGGAGGAGCCAGCTTCTGAAGATGCAGACCCGGCCCTCAGAAAAGGACCAGATCAAAATGATCATCAAGGGCACCAAGCCCTCTATTTATGGAAAACTGAGGAGAATGACTTCGATGATTACTGATTTTCGACAGCTGAGGGAGACAGTTATGGATATTGAGGAGGAGGAAGCCGAGAACAGAAAGTTTTATGGACAGAACAGAAGGAATATTGGGGGACATTCAGGGACTATGCCTGCTACTGCTGAGGTCACTGCCGTTAAGAACAGACGATTTTCTAACCTTGGTAAGCCTCTTTCAAAGGTATTCGAAAAGCTGAAGGCGCAAGGACTCTTAAAACCTTTGGAACCTAGGCCCATTCCAAATCATGTGCCACCTTATATGAACTTAAACTTATACTGTCACTTCCACCAAGAAAAAGGCCATGACACCGACAAATGCGCCCGCCTCAGACATGAAATCCAAAACCTCATCGATGCCCATACAATACCCGACCCAGAGAAAGAACAACCCAACGCACACAGAAATCCCCTACCCAACTACATGATCAACTCTGGCCTACCCGAAACCCTTGTCCTCCAAACTCTCAACCACTCAGCTTCATAGGAATAAGGGATAACAATGGTGAAGAACCATGGGCTGAAGAAGAGGGCACTGTTGTTTCTACTAGTTTATCTTGCACTTTTAATAAAGACATTGATTTTGTTTACCTGTTCGAACGTTTCCTCAACAATAATAAAGGCGATCATTTCATTTATCTGCCTAAGACTATTACTTTCAAACTTGCAACATGAGTGTGTTTAATCTTGGTAATGTGATACTCAGAACGTAGGGGATCCTCAAAAGAAGCAAGCAGAAAAGATAAGTTAGCCATTCAGGAATTGAGAAATGGAGACAGTGGGACTGTTAGACTTGGAAAGAAACGGGTTCCTGGAATAAATTAGTGTAGACAGGTGGAAATGGTACTTTCCCTAAGAGAAGAATGGTCATCAAGAGAATTGATAGAAGACCTAACCCAACGAGATAGGAAACTCATTCACGCATGCATGCATACACGTAACATATTTTGCATTCCTTTTTGTGTTTTGTGTTTGTTTTGTGTTCAAAGGTTTTGAAGAAGAAAAAGAGAAAGCGGCAAATGAAAGCCAGTCGGAAGCATCAATATTAGCATCAGTATCAGCATGGGGGCAAGGCCCATATCAATATCAACATAGGGGCGATGTCCACATCAATATCAGTTTGAGGGCGAGGCTCATATCAGTATCAGTCCAGGGCCGAGGTCCACATCATCTTTAGCTTGGGGGCGAGGCCCATGTCAGCTCGGGGGCGAGGCCCATATCAGTTGGGGGCGAGGCCCATATCAATATCAGATCGAGGGCGAGGCCCATATCAGTTCAGGAAGAAAGCCTATATTTAGTTCAGCTCGGGAATAAAGCCTACATTCGGTACAATCCAGGAACAAAGCCTCAAATCAGTATAGTTTGAGAACAAAGCTCAAGGGGAAGAAAGCCTCATATCAGTATAGTTTGAGAACAAAGCTCAAAGGGAAGAAAGCCTCATGTCAACACAGTTCGGGAATAAAGCTCGGGAGGAATAAAGCCTCATCTCAACGGTTCGGGAATAAAGCTCGAGAGGAATAAAGCCTCATCTCAACAGTTCAGGAATAAAGCTCGGGAGGAATAAAGCCTCATCTCAACAGTTCGAGAATAAAGCTCGGGAGGAATAAAGCCTCATCTCAACAGTTCGGGAATAAAGCTCGGGAGGAATAAAGCCTCATCTCAACAGTTCGAGAATAAGCTCGGGAGGAATAAAGCCTCATCTCAACAGTTCGGGAATAAAGCTCGGGAGGAATAAAGCCTCATCTCAACGGTTCGGGAATAAAGCTCGAGAGGAATAAAGCCTCATCTCAACACAGTCCGAGAATGAACAAGCCGGGAATGGCACTCCAAGAATGGAAGCACAGTTCGAGAATGGACCTCATCACAGCACCGTTCGGGAATGAACCAGGGGTCGCAGCACCTCACCATCCAAATCAACTCAACTCAACACATGGTAAGTCAAGTGGCAGCTGGCGAGCCAGGTAAGTGAAAATGCATTGCATAACTTTGATAAGATTGTCACTGTTTCACATTACACAAGTCCCATCAAAGTGGGGGCGACTGTAGGCACTGCATTTTTACACATAAGTCCCTATGATGAGTCTCATTTTGGAGACACTACCTTTTAAGTCACGGAGGTCGCGGAAAACGGACGTCGGAAGGGGAATTCAGAATAAACAAGGTTCACTATTTTTGTTGGTGCTGCGTTCGTTACTTCGTTCGAACATCAGGCAGATTGCGGACGTTCGTGCCACGTTCGATGAGGCATTCGAACGGTGTCGGTAATTCTGGTTTTGCTGCTAGCCTCACATTAAGCCCAATTCGCCCAAACCTTGGCCCACACGCCCAAGCCCACTTAAAACACATATTTAACACATGGTGAAATGAAAACAAATCTAAAAATCACATACCAAATTAAATAAAATACTTACACAAATTAAAGAAATAGCATACCTAATCTAAACCAATCAAATATAATCATACCAAGTTAAAATCAATCAACCAATATATTATTCCCAAACTTAAAATATTGTATGCCTAATCAACATAAACTAAATATTCAACCTTCCCTATCTAGCCAAGATTTGTCCCCCCCTCAATCAAATCCCTTTCCTTGTCAAGCCTAACCCTTTGCCTATAAAAAGAACCATTCACCAACCTTCTCAAAGCTAGCTAGCTCATTCACACAAAAAGCCTCCTCTCTCCAATCTCTCTAGAGTTCACGCCCATTACAGAAAAAAAGAAGAAAAGAATCCCCAACCTTTTTCCCCTAGCTCACATACAAAACACAAACAACACACACAACAACCCTTCCCTCACCAACTTAACAAGAACAACACACAGCAGCCCCTAACCCTTGAACAGCCCCTCACCTCACCGAAGAACACATCCCAAACAGCCTTAAAACACGCATACAGCAGCCCTAAACACACACATAAAACAGCCCCCGAACCACACCATAACACCACCAAAAATAACACCCAAAACAGTAGCCAAAACATCCCAAAAACAGTAACTAAAATACAGCAGCAAAACGGTAGCAGCGGCAGCGAATCGGAGTCAAAACAGCAGCAAAAGACGGAGGACGATGACCCAAAACAGTAAGACAACGAACGAGAGCAGTGAACTAGTGAACCGGAAGAGTTGCGGAGCTTTACCCCTTTCGATCTTCGTGAAACGCGAGTCTGAGAGACGACTTAAAAGGTTAAACCTGAGGGCACTTTTTCTTTAGTTTATATTCGTTTCTTTTATTATTGAATTCTATTCGCATGAGAGTCGTTTATGGATGCATGTTGTGGCTTGAATGAAATGGAAGAGTGTCGTCTCTTGTGGTATATAGGATGGAAACCCAGACATAAATTCCGTAGCCGAATCCGAATGGACGGTAGTGCGGTCTGTACTTGGGATACAACTCCACGTACCACATGAGTAAACGGTACATTCCCTTGTTTTGTGTTGCTTTGGTTTATCTATTTCTTAATATTTAAATTATGTATAATGTTGTTTTGTGTATGATATAATCGAGTGCATGGGCTCAGTAAGTGCGATGAAAGGTCCCCTAATCAGAAGGGTTAAAATTCTTCGCCACGATGCTTTGCCGCACCGATTGATGTGTGTTCGGTTGAAGGCGAGATACATTCAATCGGGCACACTACGTTTAATATTATTGTCTTTATTTTCGTATGCATGATTCAACCGAGCGCATGGGCTTAGTAAGTGCGATGTGAGATCCCCTATGGGGAGGGGCTAAAGCCCTTTACCACGAGGCTTTGCCGCGCCGGTTGATGTGTGTTCGGTTGGATACAAGATACGTTCAATCGGGCACACTATGTTTAATATTATTGCTTTTCATTCTATGTATGCATGATTCAGTCGAGCGCATGGGCTTAGTATGTTGGTCTAAAGGTCCTCTCTTTGAGAGACAAGAGCCCCAAAAGGCCACCTTTACGGCAGTACTTCGCCGCGCCCCCTTTATTTTTGTTGTATTGCGTCTCATTTCATGCATCAGGTCTGTTCCCGTTCAAACGCGTTTACGAACGCAACTCGAACGCGCATGCATTTTGCCTTATCATGCATCAGGTCTCATCTCTGTTCGAACGCGTTCACGAACGCCACACGAACGTGAGTGTTTTGTTTCATTCCCGTTCGAACGCGTTTACGAACACAACTCGAACGTGAGTATTCTGTTTCATTTACGTTCGAACGCGTTCACAAACGCCACATGAACGTGAGCATTCTGTTTCATTTCCGTTCGAACGCGTTTACGAACGCTACTCGAACGAGAACCTTCTGTTTAACGTTCGAACTCATCTACGAACGCTGCATGAACGCACACGGTAAACAGATCCTCTTGCATCACATTATGACATGTCCATCTTAGCATATGGTTACCCCTTTGTACGCCATGCATTTGTATTACCCCTCTAGTTGTCTGTGCCTACAATATTATTTATCGTCATTTTGATTTCCTTTACATTACATGCAAATGTTACCATGGCTGTTTGTGTTTATACTTACATGAATGATTGAATTCTTATGACGTTATGTGCTTGTTGTTGCAAAGGCCTACTTTTGAGCATGTGAATTTGGCAATAAGATTTGGTTTCATGTATGTTAGATGTAAACTATACTTTCAAGCATGTGAATTTAGGATTGTGTTGCACTTGGAAATATATGTCATAGGCTTGGTTGGATTATTGCATAAATCTTTACATTACAAGTTGCATAAGTAAGGGACCATTCCGAACCCAATGGTTTGAGGTCTTCCCTTGCGAGGGGTGAGTGCGGCCTTAAATCTTTGTCCCGGTTCACACCGGGTGGCGACTCCATGTTATTTCGTACTTCCCAACTAGGCCGCGAGCCTAGAAACGGCGTCGCCCAGGTCCTGTTGTCCACACATACTACCAATGGAATTCCGAGGGGTCTATCCAGAGCGAAGCTGTTTTTCGTACCATCGGTAAAACACAACCTCCTACTACACTTGCATGAGTATCATATACCCAAATATATGAGAACTATGTTGTTATGCCCTCACAACGCGCACAAGTGTAATACTAGTCTTTTCCGCATTATCGATATTCAATCTCGACAATACTCTGACTAGGGATATTTAATGATCAAACCTTCGTGGATTGAAACTGTCTTATATCATCTCAATCCAAAAACTAATCATATGGACCTCCTATCATTTATATATCTTGGTGATCTAATCACAAATGATAAGAGAGCAATCTCCTTTGTCACATAGTTAATTTGTACAACATCACCATGATCTGTACAAATAGTGACGCTATGGGTCATAACTGTCCAACATCTTGGTCCCACCCCACTTGTATCTTTTATAATGTATTTTTATTATAAATAAGTGATTTATATTTATTAGCCTTAAAGGTAATAAATCTCTAAGTTCATCATGGAATAATTACTTAGCTAAGAGATAAGCAATACACTCTCTATTTCCTTAAAAAGTCTCTAGATGTTTGCACCATAAAATAATCATGCCAATTCTAATCATACATAGAATCATCAAGCATATGAGTTTTAATATGTTGGAATTATTTTAGGCATTAAATAACTTTGATTAATATTTAATTATGATATTGCATTTTATTTTAATCAAATAAATTTACTATTTACGTTTTTATACAGATGCGTGAACTTTAAATGTAATTTCACAATTCAAATCTTGACCAAATCATGCAAAACTTGTACCTAAAATTAAGTTCAGGGTGTTAGCTTTCCAACGATAATTTACACATCCAATTTCGAGTTCAAATGAGAGAGAACTAATGAAAACAAAAACGGCGCTTTGATACCATTGTTGGGAAGCGGCCGCGAGTGCGAAGCGGAAAATTTAATAAATCAAATTATGATGCCGCTATCCCTTTGCCCAAGACCCATTTGTTTTGATTATTCTACAAGCCTAGGCATGTTACTATATATTCTAAGCATAAAAACTCATAAAACATGCAAAGAACATAAACCTAAACATGTTAACTATCATAAGAACTCTAATTAAAATAAAGAAAGAAAAAGTATTACTTGAACCGAAGACTCCTCCAGTCCTCCCTCCAATCTACAAGCTTTTCTCGAAATCAGCAAGCTCTTCCACGTTCCAAAGAGCCACCCAAGTGTGTGGCCTCCAAAGATGCACACATCAAAGCCAAAACTCAACGGCAAGACTACGCCTTGAGTGCACAGGTATTTTGCCCTTAGTGCTAGCCTAGGCAAATACCTCAAAAATTTTAACTAGAGGTTCCTCTAGCCACTACGCCTTGAGTCCCAGGCATGATCTTTTCCTTTTTTCCATCAAAGCTCCTCCAGCAGCAGCATCAATTGTGGTTCTCATTATTCCAGAAAGTCCATTGTAGAAGGTTTGGACTTGTAGCCACTTTAAGATCTCATGATGAGGAAATTTCCGGAGTAAATCTTTAAATCTTTCCCAAGCTTCGCAAAGGGATTCTGAATCTTGTTGCATGAAGGATGTGATGTCATTCCTCAACTTTTCAGTTCTGGCTGGTGGAAAGTACTTTGCAAGGAATTTGGTGGCTAGAGTGTTCCAAGTTGTGATGGAACCTGCTGGTAACGAATGTAGCCAAGCTTTAGCTCTGTCTTTCAGGGAATATAGAAAAACCTGCAGTCTCATTACTTCTTCAGTTGCTCGGTTGTAATTGAAAGTACCGCAAACTTCCAGGAAGTTGCTGATGTGGGCATTAGGATCTTCAGTTGCATTTCCCCCAAACTGTACTGACTGCTGAATCATCTGGATGCATGTTTTGATGTCACACGCATTTGCTGGTAAAGGAGGAAGTACAATACATGAAATGAAGTCGTCGACCACCGGAATGGTTCTGTCTCGAATGGGTATTGGTGGTGCAACTTCCAAAGGTTCAGGTTCCATGTTGACTAAAGCTTCTTGGCCTTCACGCATTTCCCTTCTCAAATGTCTTATGGTTCTTTCAATTTCTGGGTCGAGCGGTCAGAGTTCAAAGCTTCTGGTTCGTCTCATGTAGTGTTTGGGAACCTGAAACACAAAAAAAAGAAATAATAAGTAAAAAGAAATTAGATACAAGTAACGTATCTAACCCCTAAACTAATAGTAAAAGATAAATAAGTCCCCGGCAACGGTGCCAAAAACTTGACCGGTGCGTAATCACACGCGTATAACGCAAGCGCACGTATCGTTCAAGTAGTATAAAAAGTATCGATCCCACGAAGACTTAATACCTAATCTATTAATTTTATAAGGTCAAATGATTACTAGTATCTAACAGGTTGATTGATTGATTTGAAATGGTGATGATTTTAAATTTAAAAACAAGTAAATAAAATTGCACGAAAGTAGGTTTAAGAAAATTCAATATTAAGAAACTATCTAGGGTTGTGAATCATTCTAATATCTTTTAAAAGATGAAGTGGTTATTTCATGTTTGTGTAATAAATCGATTTACTAACCTTGACACTAAATTATGCAAAAGCCTTTGGCGATGGTCAGACGCAAATACTCAGTATATCCCAATTGAACCATATGTCTATGTCAACCAAATTAACTGGATTCATTAAGTTTAAGTTCCAATTATGGCTACCCTCGCCCGATAGGTATATGTCTATCCTGTAAGGAAATCTATTAAATGGTTATCTATCATCAAGGAAGATCGTGGGCTATTAAGTCTAAGGCTTGAAACCTAAAATTCCTTTGTCAAGTTTATTTTAGATTTACCAGATCAATCTTATTAGTGGCCAATAAACAAGACGCATTAAGCTTAAGACTTAATAAATAAACCTTTAAATTACCCAAACTATAAAATAACTCCTTATAAACCGATGATATTAGAATTCATCACAACCTCAGATAACTAACTTAGTTACGACACATAACTAGGGCTAATAAAAAATTAAAAGTAAAAGACATAAAGTAAAAATGCTGAAAAGTAATTGCGGTAAAGTAAAAGCTGAAAAGTAAATTACAATAAAATAAAATGCTAAGGTAAAAGGATCAACTTTTACTATTTACTATTTAGATATCTCCCTTAATATAATATATTTACCTGTGATTATTTTACCAACCAGCCATATAGGCGGTAACTTGATTAAGTCCAACCAGCCATAAAGGCGGAACCAAAATAAACCTGCCATATAGGAGGTAAGAAAATTTAATTACCAACGACCAATCTGGCGGTATCCTTGCTTAGTCAGTTTTAAACCAGTTTAAAATGAATTACCAACCGACCAATATAGCGGTATCCTTATTAAGTCAAATTTTAAATAGTGAATATATTATATTTAAGGGAGATTAATCTAAATAGCAATAGTAAAAGAATTATCTTTCACCCTTCCAGGGGAAGTTACCTCCTCATGTTGAATAGTAAAAACTGAAAAAGTAAAGAAAGTAAATTACTATTATTACAGAACGTAATTAAAATTAATTACAAAACTAAAATTTAAAAGAAACTAGATAGAAAACTCCTTATTTACATCAGAGAATTCAGAGAGGAAGATACATCTAAAACTGAAATTTTGAGCTTTATTTATAAGCCTCGGTAAGCCCTCAGCGTCGCGATGCCAAAGTTTATTCTTGCGTCGCGACGCGATGATGTGTCTCTCTCTGATTGGCCAGTTCAGATTCTTATATGTTGACCTGGCGATTGCGGATAATTAATTCAATAATTGTGCTGACGTGGCAGTGTCGTGGCGCTGACATGGCGATACGTGGCGAAATGGATTATCGGCACCGTATGATTGTGACACATGGCACGATGTGATTGGTTGGTGATGACATGGCATTTTGACTCGGTTAACTGCTGATGTGGACGATGACGTGTCTGACATGTGGAGTGACGTGTGGTGACATGTGGCGATGGTGATTGTCAGCATCGTAGGATGATGACACGTGGCACGGCACACGTTAGCAGATCGGCTGTGATGGTGACATTGGGTACGGTGCACGTTAGCAAAGTCAAACTTCTCAGATTCTGACACGTGGACCTGTCGCACGTTAGCATGGAACGGCGCACGTTAGGCGTCGCGACGCGCCAAATGACCAAAATGTCCTTTTGTCTGTTTTTCACTGTTTTGGCCTCAAATCACCTCCAGAATGTCCTGAAACTTTATTTATCTACAAAATAACACAAAACACATCAAAATATTCACAAAACTCAAGAAACTGTACAAAATATTAGGTTAAATTAGTGGGAAATGGTGATAGATTCACCACTCATCACATGTTAGTCTCTCCGCTTTGTGACCGCCCAAATTATTCACAAAACTATGACTAGGAACGTTTAAGAGTAATGATTCTCATAAGGCATGGAAGCCATTATCTTATTACTCCAAGGGCTTTATTACAGTGTTTGATGATTCATATAAGTTATGTAAGACACGTATAATAAAGATTGCCATTTTATTAATTAATGAAAATATTACAAATACATGTACATATAGCCCATCCACAAGTTGGGTATAGGGCATATCCCTAACACTGACAACCTTATTTACCACCTATATGGCTGGTTTTACATTAATAGACTTAGTTTCCGCCTACATGGTCGGTTTATGTGCTAACCTTGTTACTGCCTATATAGTCGGTTGGACTTTGGACAAATGATATTACCGCCTAAATGGTCAGTTTAAATATAATTAATCGATAAATATTGACAATAAGGGAGATTTCTAATTTTGAAATATTAAAAGTGGATCCTCTAACCCCCAATATTTCTTTTATTGTACTTTTACATTTTTTAATTTCCAGCATTTACTTTATTTAATTTCCAGCATTTACTTTATGTTTTTATTTTATTTAAGCTTTTATTAGCCTTAGATATGTGTCGTAACTAAGTCTGTTATCTGGGGTTGTGATGAATTCCAATATCACTGGGTTATAAGAGGTTATTTTATAGTTTGGGTAATATAAAGGTTTACTTATTAAGTCTTAAGCTTAATGCATCTTGTTAACTGGCCACTAATAAGATTGATCTAGTAAACTTAAAATAACTTGACAAAGGAATTTTAGGTTTTCAGCCTTAGACTTAATAGCCCACGATCTTCCTTGAGGAGATAACCCTTTAATAGATTTCCTTACAAGATAGACATATACCTTTCGGGTGGGGGTAGCCACAATTGGAACTTAACCTTAATGAATCCAGGTAATTTGATTGACATAGACGTATGGTTTAATTGGGTTACACTGGGTAGTTGACCATCGACAGAGGCTTTTACATAGTTTCATGTTCCAGGTTAGTAAACCAATATATTACACAAACATGAATAACCCACTTCATTTTTTTTTAAAAGATATTGGAAAGATTCACAACCCCCAGATAGTTTCTATAATATTGAATTTTCCTAAACCTACTTTCGTGTAATTTTATCTACTTGTTTTAAGTTTAAGTCACCATCCAAACAAACAATCAATCCATTAGATACTTGTAATAATTTGGCTTCATAAATTAATAGCTTAGGTATTAAGTCCTCGTGGGATCGATACTTTTTATACTACTTGAACGATATGTGCGCTTGCGTTATACACGTGTGATTACGCAACGGTCAAGTTTTTGGCGCCGTTGCCGAGGACTTATTTATCTTTCCCTATTAGTTTTGAGGTTAGATACCTTTACTTGTATCTAATTTTCTTTTTACTTATTATTCTGTTTTCTTGTGTTTCAGGTTCTCAGACGCTACATGAGACGAATCAGAAGCTTTGAACTCCGACCGCTTGACCCAGAGATTGAAATAACCATTAGACAGTTGAGAAGGGAATGTCGAGAAGGCCAAGAAGCAATTGTTAACATGGAACCTGAACCTTTAGAAGTTGCATCACCAATTCTCATTCGAGACATAACCATTTTGGTGGTTGACGGCTTCATTTCATGTATTGTACTTCCTCTCTTACCAGCAAATACGTGTGACATCAAAACATGCATTCAGATGATGCAGCAGTCAGTTCAGTTTGGAGGGAATGCAACTGAAGATCCTAATGCCCACATCAGCAACTCCTTGAAGTTTGCGTCACTTTCAATTACAACCGAGCAGCTGAAAAAGCAATGAGACTGTGAGATTTTCCATACTCCTTGAAAGACAGAGCTAAGCTTGGCTACATTCACTACCAGCAGGTTCCATCACAACTTGGAACACTAGCCACAAAATTTCTTACAAAGTACTTTCCACCAGCCAGAACTGGAAAGCTGAGGAATGACATCACATCCTTTGTGCAACATGACTCGGAAAATCTCTACGAAGGTTGGGAAAGGTACAAATATTTGCTCCGGAAATGTCCTTATTATGAGATTCCAAAATGGCTTCAAGTCCAAACATTCTATAATGGACTTTCTGGACTAATGAGAACCACAATTGACGATGTTGCTGGAGGAGCTTTGATGGCAAAATGAGAAGATCAAGCCTGGGACCTAATCGAAGAAATGGTAAATAAAAATTCCTTGTGGCCAACAGAAAGAAACATGATCCAAAGAATTGCTGGAATTTATGAAGTTGGAGCCAATACAGCAGTCAACGCCAATCTGGATCAGATATGCAAATTCATGGAGACTCTTACCACTGGATCAATCAGTTCACCATATGGAGGAGCACCAGAACCAAACCAACTTGAAGAAACGGTGAATTTTGTCAATAATTTCAACAGGCATGGGAACAATCCATATTCCAACACCTACAACTCAAGGTGGAGGAATCATCCCAATTTCTCATGGAGCAACAATTCATGGCAAAATAATTATCCACCATATGGTTTCCAACAACAGAACAAAGGCCAGAAGCAGGCAAATGAACCATGAATAGCAGAAGTACTAGCCCAGTTAAAAAAATATGATGCTATGTTTCAGAGCCAATCTGTCTTATCAAAGCACTGGAGAATCAAATTGGACAACTGGCCAATTCTCAGAGTTACAGACCGCCAGGAAATCATCCCAGCAACACAGAGCCAAATCCAAGGAACAGAGGGAATGAGCAATGTCAAGTCATTACCTTGAAAAGCGGTACTAAAATCAACAAAGATGTTGGAATCAAAGCATCCATTGAAGAAGTTCAAAAAGAAACAGTTCCACAAATTGAGGAAAAAGATCAAATCACTCCACCTCCACCTTTTCCATAACGACTACAGAAAAACAAGCTGGACAAACAGTTTGCTCGATTCCTGGAAGTCTTCAAAAATCTGCACATCAACATCTCCTTCGCAGAATTGTTGGAAGAAATGCCCAGTTATGTTAAATTCATGAAAGACATTCTTTCACGAAAATGAAGATTGGGAGATTATGAGACAGTTGCATTGACAGAAGAATGCAGTGCCATCATTCAGAGGAAACTTCCCCCGAAGTTGAAAGATCCTGGCAGTTTCACTGTCCAATGTACCATTGGAGAACATTATATTGGTAAGGCTTTAAGTGACTTAGGTGCTAGTGTTAACTTAATGACTTTTTCCATTTACAGGAAACTGCAAATTGGCGAAGCAATGCCCATCTCAGTCTCTTTTCAACTTGCTGATAGAACACTCGCATTTCCGAGAGGAGTCGTTGAAGATGTGCTGGTCAAAGTTGAAAAAACTCATTCTCCCAGCAGATTTCATTATTCTTGACGTAGAGGAAGACAACGATGTATCTATCATCCTCGGGAGACCATTCTTGGCTACATGTCGAACTGTTATTGATGTAAAAAAGAAGAACTAACCATGAAAGTTCAGGACCAAGAAGTTACCTTCATTATTTTTAAAGCCATGAAATTCCCCGAGTGATGAAAATGAGGAAGAATGTTTCAGAATTGATGTTATTGATAGTATCACCCAGGAAACTGATACAATTCCCTCGGACAAACTTGAAGCTTGCATCACCAACATGACTGATAGCGAGCTAAATGCTGAAATTCTTGAATGTATCAACTATCTTGACAAGCCATTCCGTTTCAAATCAACACCACCAGTTGAAAGTCTGGAACTCCCGAAGAAAGATCGAATCAAGCCCTCAATTGAAGAACCACCATAACTGGAGCTGAAGTTACTTCCGAGCCATCTCAGGTATGTATTTCTTGGAAACTCTTCTGAATTACCTGTGATTATTTCTTCTTCGCTAACATTGGAGCAGAAAGAAAAGTTGCTGAGAGTGTTATGAGAGCACAAGAGAGCCATTGGCTGGACTATAACAGACATTCGAGGAATTAGTCTATCATTTTGCATGCACAAGATTATGATGAATAATGAGTACAAATCCACATTGGAGCATCAATGGAGACTCAATCCAATCATGAAGGAAGTCGTGAAGAAAGCAATCATCAAATGGTTAGATGGTGGCATCATCTACCCCATCTCAGACAGCAGTTGGGTGAGTTCTATGCAGTGTGTGCCGAAGAAAGGAGGAATTACTGTAGTCACAAATGAAAAAAATGAGCTGATTCCAACAAGAACAGTGACTGGATGGAGAGTATGCATGGACTACCGGAAGCTGAACAAAGCAACAAGAAATGACCATTTTCCACTGCCATTCATTGATCAGATGCTGGAAAAACTGGCGGGACATGAGTTCTATTTCTTTTTGGATGGATATTCGGGGTACAATCAGATTGCCATCACCTCAGAAGATCAGGAGAAAACCACATTCACATGTCCGTATAGTACTTTTGCTTTCTGCATGATGCCATTTGGACTATGAATGCCCCTGTCATATTTCATCGTTGCATGATGGCTATCTTCTCAGACATGCTGGAGCAGAGTATGGAGGTGTTTATGGATGACTTCTCTGTGTTTGAAGACTCTTTCGGCCATTGCTTGCAAAATCTGGAACAGGTGTTACAAAGGTGCGAAGATACAAACCTGGTACTCAATTGGGAGAAATGACACTTCATGGTACAGGAAGACATCGTTCTTGGACACCGGATCTCACAAAAAGGAATCGAGGTAGACAAAGCAAAGATCGAGATAATTGAAAAACTACCTCCACCAACATCTGTCAAAGGGATTCGGAGCTTCTCGGACATGCAGATTTTTACAGGAGATTTATCAAAGACTTTTCCAAGATTGATAAACCTCTGTGCAATCTTCTGGAGAAGGATGTGCCTTTCAACTTCACCAAAGAATGCCAGTAAGCTTTTGAGATCTTAAAGCAGAAGCTGATTTCTGCTCCCATCATTGTAGCACCAGACTGGACCATTCCATTTGAGGTGATGTGTGATGCTAGTGATTTTTCTATAGGTGCAGTTTTGGGACAAAGCAAAGCAAAGATTTTCCACACCATTTATTACTCCAGCAGAACTCTAAACGAGGCTCAACTCAACTATACAACCACTGAAAAAGGAATTGATTGCGGTTGTATTCACTTTTGACAAATTTCGCTCTTATCTGCTGGGTCCCAAAGTGGTGGTCTACACAGATCATTCAGCAATCAAATATCTGATCGCGAAGAAAGATGTCAAACCCAGATTGATCCATTGGATACTTCTTCTATAAGAATTCGATGTGGAGATTCGAGACAGGAAATGGACAGAAAATCAAGTGGCATATCATTTATCGAGGCTCGAGAATGGAGAAACAGCTGGCAAAGAATTGACAATCAAAGAAACTTTTCCAGATGAATAGTTGTTTGCCATGAAACAGCAAGAAATCCCTTGGTATGCTGACTATGTCAACTACATAGTGTCAGGAAAACGGCTGTTGGAATGGACAACTCAACAACGGAAGAGGTTCTTCAAAAAAGTCAAACATTATGTTTGGGACGAGCTGTATCTGTTCAAACGTTGTGCTGATCAATTACTGAGGCGTTGTGTTCCACATGAGGAGGTCAACAGTGTTCTACAACATTGTCATTCATCACAATATGGCGGACACTTTAGCGGGAATAAAACTGCAGCCAAAGTCCTTCAATCAGGTTTTTTCTAGCCCACTCTTTTTAAAGATGCTTATTTTTTTGCTCTTCAATGTGACAGGTGCCAAAGAATGGGGAATATTTCAAGGAGAAATGAAGGACCTTTGCAAAATATTCTGGAAGTGGAGATATTCGATGTGTGGGGTATTGATTTTATGGGAACCTTTGTTCCATCATTCGGAAACTTGTATATCCCGGTTGTAGTAGACTACGTCTCCAAATGGGTTGAAGCAATTGCACTGGCATCCAATGATTCAAAAGTGGTGATCAAGTTCCTTAAAAAAAATATTTTCACTCGCTTTGGAACACCTCGTGCAATTATCAGTGATGGTGGCTCACATTTCTACAACAGATAATTCGATGCACTCCTATCCAAATACGGAGTTACTCATAAGGTTGCCAATGCCTACCATCCACAGTCAAATTGACAGGTTGAGGTTTCAAACAGGGAAATCAAAAGAATCTTGGAAAGAACTGTTGGATCAACAAAGAGGGACTGGTCTACAAAACTGGATGATGCATTATGGGCCTATCGGACAGCTTACAAGACACCCATTGGTATGTCCCCATATCGAATGGTGTTTGGGAAAGCGTGCCATCTGCTAGTTGAGCTTGAACACAAGGCGTACTGGGCACTGAAAAAGTTGAATCTTGATCCACAAGCTGCAGGAAAGAAAAGACTTCACCAACTCAATGAATTGGAGGAATTTCGCCTACAGGCTTATGAGAATGCCAGATTATACAAGAAAAAGACCAAGAAATGGCATGACCGAAAAATAGTGCACAGACAGTTGGAACCAAGGCAGCATGTGTTGTTGTACAACTCAAGGTTGAAACTTTTCCCTGGAAAGTTGAAATCAATGTGGTCAGGTCCATTTGTGATCACTCAGGTTTTACCATATGGAGCTGTTGAGTTACTGGATCCCAACACCAAAGAAACATTCAAGGTTAACAGTCAGCGTGTCAAGCACTATTGGGGAGAATCAATTGAGCGACAAAAAGAAAGTGTCACACTTTTAGATCCAGCATAATGTTCGGGCAGTCATGTCTAGCTGACGACGTAAAACTTAGCGCTAGCTGGGAGGTAACCCATGCAATTTGTGTATATATTGTGATTTGATGTGATTTCATTTTGTGTGTTTAGTTTCGTAGGTTAAGTCATTTCAGGATGGAAGAAGCTCTCGTAAATCTTCACGAGCAATTTCCTTCTCTCCCTCAAAAATCTCTGATGAAAGTTTACAAATCTCGCTTGGAACGGATGAGACTACTAATGATCAAAGATATTCCTACTGACATTCGTTGGATTATTGAAGCACGGGTCTGATTGGCAAGTGAGTTTTCTGACTCTTTTATTTCACATCTGCCTGGTTTAGGAAGAAGCACATATGCTAAAAAAAGAAGAGTCAAAAGAATGTGTGTTTGTTATAAATGTGCTCGTATGTTTTGTGATACTCCTTGTCATTCTTTAGGAATGGTGTCTGATAACCGTGAAGATAAGATTAATTTCATTAGGGATGGCTTGAGTAAGGAGTCTTTGGATGACATATCTAAAACTCTTGAGATGCATCCCAGTGGATATGTGTATCATGAAATTCGTGTGTTATATGCACAATTCCAAAAAGAAACACAACAGTTAAGTCTCGGGAATCTGACTCAAAAAGACCATGTTTGCCAATTTATAAGAAAATTGGATAGGAAGTTTGTCCCTGATGCTTAGACGTCAATCAAGCCGTAAATTATTATAAATATTATATCTCTTTGTCTTTTCCTAATAATTGTGATTTCTTTTGTTATTTTCTTTTATTTTCTTCGACAGAATCCAGACCTTTTTGACCTATCACGATTTATTTTACAGTTTAACTAATAATTGTCATTTGGCATGTACTAGTGCTATTATTTTTACTCACCTTTTCCAGGTGTTATAAATTCAACTCATCATTGCACTTTTGAAGACATTCAGAGTAAAACATGGAAGCCACTTCAAGAAGACAAGTTGAAAACATCTGTGTGTTTTGTGGTACTAGTGTTGGTACTGAGCCACAATACGTAGTAGCAGCACATGAATTGGGTCGAGTCTTAGCTGCAAGGAATATGCACTTAGTATATGGCAGTGGTAATCTTGGACTTATGGGGATCGTTTCAAAGGCCGTACATGAATGAGGCAATCAAGTCTTGGGAATCATCCAAAAACCCTTGGCGGAGGCAAATCTTATTGGACCATCAAACGGAGAGGAACTAATCGTGCCAAGAATGTCTGAACGACTGGTAGAAATGATTAACCGTGCTGATGCTTTTATTTCTTTACCAAGTGGCTTGGGCACAATGGAGGAAATTTTTACAATACTATCTTGGGCAAACTTGAACATACACTAGAAACCGCTTGGACTGTACAATGTTGATGGATTTTATGATTTTCTTTGTGTGTTTCTTGATGATGCCTGGAGAAATGGGTTCGTGTCAAAACCTGTAAAAGAACTCCTCTTCACTACCAGAACTGCCCCAGATTTAATTGACCAACTCTTAGCATTTGAACCACAAATTAACCCTATCATTTCAAAAATAAATTGGTCCGAGAACGATCGTGGTAAGAGGCGTCAAATAAATCTGGATCTTAACCTTTAATTTTCAAGTAGAATTTCAGCTAACCAGGTACTATCTTCTAAACTCTTATTCTACTGTTTAAGATATTGGGGACAATGTCTTATTTAGATTGGGGGAGGGGAATAGTTAATAGTTCTTGTTTTTATTGTTGTTATTTTTATTCCAAAATGTTTCGAAAAATACAAAAAAAAATTGAAAACTTTTACAAAAATTACAAAAATATTTTGTTTTTTTATGTTTTTAATTTGATTAATCTGGTGAAATTGGTGAGAGATAGCTGTGTAAGGAGTTTCCACTCCTGAGACGTATCTCAAACCTATTTCGGAACAAGTTATTTTTGTTTATTTCCTTTTAAATTATTTAATTTGTGAATTCTCCATTAAACTGACTAAAATGGATTTTCATATGCTCAGTTGACAGGTATTATCAACATGCATGGTAACATACGGACATGAGAAGTAATTGACGAGATTGTAATATTCAGTGCTCTAGTTTAATTGGAGGAAGCATCTAAAAAAAAGCGATGGGATAAAAAAAAAGAAAAAAAAGAAAAAATGTGAAAAAAAACGTCTGAGATCCGAGTTATTAAGTCTGTAGGGGTGTCTTAACACCTAGTGCCCTAAAGCCAACTGGTTTGTGAGTCACTGGCCCAAAGCTCGTTACATGAATCGAAGATGTTGCCAAAAAAAAAATTTATATATATTTGAAGTCTGAGTAATTAAGTCTGTATGGGTGTCTTAACACCTAGTGCCCTAAAGCCAACTGGTTTGGGAGTCACTGACCCAAAGCGCGCTACATAGATAGAAGATCTTGTATATAAATAAATAAAAAATCAAGAAAAAAATCAGAAAAATTATTTCATTGCTTAAAAAAGGTGTGAATTCTAATATAACTTTAGGACAAAAAATATTACTCTCTTTTCAACTACACTTGTGACAATAGTGGGAAAAATGAGTTGATTAATATTTTGTTGGCTGTGTATATGGAGAATGGTAAAAATAATCGGAGAATGGTAAAAATAATCGGAGAATTTACTTATTCGGTAATTTAGAAAGAAACAAAACAATTATTGACTTGGATAAGAAGTTTCACATGTTTAGTCACTAATTTTTTTTATTCTCTTTTCTCTTGTCCTTTTGCTTTTGTGTGCATTAGTTTTACTATCTTTTTACTTTTATAAGACGTTTGTGGGTATCGTCACTCTAAACCCTCACGAGACTACTACTCGTGTACTAGGGACACTTAGGGGTTTAAAGGCTTGTTACATATGCTAAATGAAACAGTGATCCCTATGAAAGTGACTTTGTTTAATTTTAATTATTTTTTGCATTTTATTTTGTTATTTTGCTCGATGACTAGCAAAATGTTAGGTTTGGGGGTGTGATGAGCGGAAAATATATCAATATTTACCGCCCCTTTTACCTAATATTTTGTTTAGTTTCTCGGGTTTGATGAACTTTTTTTATGTGTTTTGCAGATAAATAAAGTATTAGGACTTAATGGAATCAACTTGAGGCTAAAACGATGAAATCCGGAGCAAAAAAATGGCGAAAACTGAATTTTACTATACGCGTCACGAAGTGCAGTCTTAAACTCTAATTTTACGCAAGTTTGGTATTTTGGCCATAACATTTTCATCCGATATCTGATTGATCTGATTCAAGTGTCAGTTTAAAGAAGACACAAAGATCTACAATTTTGAAGATTTAAATATTTTCGAATTCTGAAGTTTGGAAATCTGAAATTGATGAATACTTTAGTGTATTTTCTGTAATTACTATAGTCATTTTAAAAATATAAAATAAAATCAATAAAATAAAAAAGTAAAAATTGTCAAAATTCCACCAAACATGCTTGCATGTTTGGTGGAGGATTTGATGCCATATTTGGTGCCATGTTTGGTGCCATTTTTGATGTCATGTTTGGTGCCATGTTTGGAAGCCTTTAGATTCTCCTATAAATACCAAGCTAAACTTTGTAAATTTTCCATGCTTTCTTTGGAGGAATTTCTCCATGTAAACGTAAAGGAAAGTGTCTTGTGTATTACTTTAAGTTTTCTTGTATTTTCTTTTTATCTAATTAATAAAATTTTGTGTGTTTTCATTTACAGAATGAGCATGTAATCTCATTCTGCTGGGGTGAAAAGGTAAGACTTTTAATATAATAAATTAGATTAATCTCCCTTATTTTAATTAAAATTTGGATTAATTAGTTTCCGCCTATATGGCCGGTTTAGGTGACAACTTTATTTACCGCCTATATGACTGGTTTTACATTAATGGACATAGTTTCTGCCTAAATAGGAATAATAAAAGCTTTACTTTTCACCCTAGCAGGGGGAAGTTACCTCTTCATTGTTGAATAGTAAAAACTGAAAAATTAAAGAAAGTAAATTACTTTTACAAAAATTAAATAAAATTAATTACAAAACTGAAATTAAATAAACTAGATACAAACTCCTTAATATTCTCAAGAAATTAGAGAGAGGAAGGTACATCTGAAACTGAAATTTCGAGCTGAATTTATAGGTGTCAGTAGGCCTCTCGCTTCGCGAAGTGTGGATTGCTCTTGCATCGTGACTCGATGACGTGGTACACGCTGATTGGCTGCTTTGATTCCCTTATCTGCTGACGTGTTATTTTGGATGATTAACTCAATAATTGAAATGATGTGGTGATGTTGATTGTCAGCACCGTATGATTGTGACACGTGTCACGAGATGATTGGTTGATGATGACGTGGCTAACACGTTGCACGCTTCTCGGCATGTGACTGAAGTGAATGACACGTGGCTAACATATGGACGACACGTGGTTATGGTGATTGTCGGCAGCATGTGATGATGACATGTGGCACGACGCACGTTAGCATGATCGGCTGTGATGTTGACACGTGGCAGACGCACGTTAGCAGATTTGGCGCACGTTAGCATCCAGCGTATTTTAGCAAAATCCCTCTGATTGGTCCAAGTGTCCTGGCACATATTAGCAGAGGTGCGGTGCACGTTAGCAGTCGCGATATAGGCTGCGCGTCGTGACGCGCCAAATGACCATTTTGTCTTTTTGTCCGTTTTTCATTGTTTTGGTCCCGAATCACCTCCAGAGAGTTCTGAAACTTTATTTATCTACAAAATAACACAAAACACATCAAAATATTCACAAAGCTCAAGAAACTATACAAAATATTTGGTCAAATAAGTGGGAAATAGTGATACATTTACCACTCATCAGCGGCCCTTGATATACACCATACTTAGTCCGACCATGCAACAGAATTACCCTCGTACGGAGATCCTTCACATGAAAAGAATAAGGTAAAAAATCAATGGAAGTATTGTTAGACTTGCAAAATTAGGAAATAGAAATAGGATTTCGTTTCATGGTAGGTACACATAACAAATTAGACAAGGTAAAATAGTGAGATTGAGTGGTAAGAGAGGTGGAACCGTTGTGGGAGATGGGGAGTCAGGAGCCGTTACCTATCAAAATTTCATATGTGCTATCAGAAAAACTGTGGACAGTAAGATTGCTTAGGTCAGTGGTGACATGATGTGAGGCTCCACTGTCAAGTAGCTACGTAGTGTTAGAGGGAAAGGTGGTTGCAATCATTTGCTTGAGCTTGCCAGGGAGATGATGGTCGAGATTGTGACGAATTGATGGGACGAGGAGGTGGTTGCACATGTGGAAATTGTTGGCAGAAGAGAGGACAATAGAAGACTATATGACCTTGAGTACGACACCATTGGCAACGACCAAGGAATAGACGAGTAAGAGGACGGTTGTCTTGAGTGTTGGTGGGAGAACTTCTAGTAATTACTTGAGTGGGTGCGGATGTGAACCCAATGAGCTGAGGAGTGCTATTGCTAGCAGACCGTGGATAAGAGCGAATATTGGTGGGATGAGTGGATTCCGAAAGGGATGATGGACTTTTTTTGTTGCGGAGAGATAGTTCTTTTTTAATGAGTTTTTCATGGAGTCCATCAAAAGAGATGAGGGAATCACGCTCGTTGACAGAATCAATGATGGACTAATAATTTTCATCAAGGCATTCAAGTAATTTTTCAATCAGATCTTCATGGTCAAGAGGCTTTCCAATAGCATCAAGTTCATCGGCCATGGTTTTAATGGCTGCATGTAGTCTGTGATGGATTTTGAGCATTTGGTGATGTTTTTAAGAAGATCTTTGAGTTGCTTGATATGGCCACGAGATGGGTGAGCATGTGTGTTGGCAAGGATTTGTAAGGCTTCATAGGTGGTTTTAGATTGGGTGATGAAAGGATCTAGAGACGGTGAAAGAGTGCCGACAAGAGCTGTAAATATTAGTCTTTTTTGACGTAGCCATGTGTGGTATTCAGGATTAGGAGAGATAACATTAGTGGTGGTGATGGTGGGTGGGGGAGAACGGTGGGACCCATCAATGAATTTTTATAGGTCATAGCCGATGAGAATGGCTTCAACGTGGGTTTTCCAAGAAAGAAAGTTGGTGGATGTCATGGTTAGTGGTTTTGTGGGTTCTTGGACATTGGGGATGACAATTTGAGCATTCTCGTTGGCCTTTGGAATTAGGGATGATGAGAGACTTGAGAGACTTGCTGAAGATTGCAGAACGTGGCTGGAAAAAAAATCAAAGAGCAAATCGTGGATGTGATACCATAAAGGATTTTAGGAATAAGGAAATTGAAGAATTATATCTTTTTATTCTCATTGATATTTGCAGCTTATATACATATTGCATGAGCACAAAAATAGGAAACTAATTACAAGATATAGAAAACAAAATAAATTGAGTAACAACCTAATAATACAATTAAATGAGATAATTACAAATAATTCAAACGTGGGAATCCCTTGATTTTCTCTCTTGACTTTCTCAACTTGGTTGTATATCCTTATCAATTGGACTGTAAGTTCATGCGTATGCTATCAATATCACACTTATAGATCTAAATTCACAAGTGAGAAGCATTATTAGGATCTTCGTTGATTTAAATTGTCTTTTTATGGAGTCTGAACTTATAAGTGATTACAATTTCTAAAAATCATAGGTAGTTCATTCTTTTTATGGAGTCTGAACTTATAAGTGATTACAATTTCTAAAACTCCCACGTAGTTCATTCTTTAAAGCTCACCCTCATTTTCTCAAACCTCTCAGGTAGTTCGTCAGCATAGCAGTACCAATACAAGGATTTGTTCCACGTGTCACAGTCACCTTTCGGGTTGGTCCATATATTTAGGACATTATTTTCATTTTTTAAGATTTATGTTGTAAACCTTAATATTGGAGACTTTATTTGGAGATACGCTAAATTGAAATTTAAGAAGTATTATTATATTTGCATATATGTTTGAATTGTATGACCTGTAGAATTATCGAACCCCTTCTAGGATTGGGCCCACTCTAGAGAGGGAGTCATGACAGATTTGGTATCAGAGCTTAAGGTTTTAGATTCTATAGACACATTGTATTAGATGATGGTATTAAAAAAGTAGTTATGTGTTTTAGGAAAATGTATGGATGTGGCTGTGGTACTGGTACTCAACGTGGGAGAGGAAGAGCTTGACGATATCATAAATAATTACAACAGATATAAATATCTAAGCAAATAGTCATTCATCGTCAAATAATTTCATCAAATGGTCACTTTGTCAACTACATACGCTCTTACTACTAAAAACCTACTTTTAAATACTTATGAGTCTAAATTATATCAATTAACTACTCAATGAATCAAATAAAATTAAATTGGGCACTTATCGTTTCTATGAATTTTTCTGAAAACAAACATATCATTTGGACTTACGCTTCACTTTATAGGATTAAATTTTTTTTTTTTTAAATTTGGTCAATTGTTTTCATTTTTTATTTTATTATTATTTTTTCGTAACACTAATTTCGCACACACCTCAAAACTTAAAATTTGCATTGTCTTCAATGTATAATAAGCGTAAAGGAAAAAGAGTGAGGAATAACACTACATTGCATGGTGCTGATCAGAATCCTGCTACTTAGACTTTGGTTGCGCGAAGTGTATGAGTTATGCTAGTACCTACATAGATACACATGCAAACTAGTAAACACAAAAATAGCACATAATAAAATAAAACTAAAGTAAAAAAACAAAACAAAACAAAAAATTTAAAAGTATGGGTTGCCTCATCGCTAGCGTTAAGTTTAACATTTTTAGCCAGACGTGACCACCCAATACTCATGGTCGTCTCAATTCATGTATTGGGTTTGTAATCATGTTCTTCCCAATTGCACGTCATTTCCTTCTATGCGACAATATATATTTCTATTAGTTTTCACTTACCCGTTTCCCTCGATCTTTCACTCTTACCCATACTTGTGTTCCTTTATTAGTTGCTACAGAGATTATAGTTGCTGACTGTGTTTTCCCTTTTGGCTGGGATTGGTTGGGGTCTGCTGGTTTGGGCTGTGTTGTGACATGATATAGCACGGTGTTGAATTGATGGCACATCATAGCTATGTTATAGTGTTCTTCATGGATATCTGACATAAAGGCCTCGCACATCGGTGATTCGTCAGTCACCTTTTTTGTCTGCTTCTCCGCTCTTGCTTCCTTTTCGCCTTCCCTTGGCTCAATTAAAACTCTATTGGCCGGACTTTCTTGGTCTCCCGTAATGTCAAACATTCTGACAACTAACGTCTCTCCATTCAATCGAAAAGTGATGAGGCCTTTTTGTACGTCTATTAATGCTCCTGATGCTTGAAAAGGTATTCCCAAAATGTAGTGTATGTCAACAACTTCCTCCATGTCCAGAATTATGAAATCGGTTGACTAGGAGCATAATAGAACAGAAATATAAAAACAGAGTCAGATACATTTACAATTATAACATAACAAAATAAAGATAACAAAGACATAACTCATAAACCGAAGGCAAGTCAAAGATAGAAAAATGTTGACATAACCTAAAAATACATCATTATGACTCGAAAAGACATAAACTGTAAAAATTTAATAGAAAATAGACTAAACGTCAATCAAGAATCTGACATGATTAAAAAAATATAATGTCAACAGACTTATGGCTTATTAGAATATCAAATCACATCATCGGAAAATAAACACCAGAAAATAAAATCATCTAAAAACACGTAAACATAAACTTTTATCATTAATCGAGATCATAAATCATGTATGCTGAAATCATATTCGGAAAACATAGTCTAAAAACATGTTTCTATATTTATCATATTGTCAAAATCATTTAGGTGTCCATTGTCGGGTCGCGCACAAAGATCGGATAATGTATAAATAAGACCATGTCGATAGAGGGTAGTAGGCTGTCATTTTTCGATGGTCAAAACACCAAAACAGGCTCCTTAGTATAGCTGGGATAAAACATATCAATAGGCATCACAAAGGGTCAAAAATCAAAAAAAATTATCATAAGTCACCGTGACGGAATTAGATTTTCAGGCTTCTCGATGGAAATATAATTTACAATTTTAAAAATCAAAAATAGATTTCAAGTGCCGAGACGAAAAATATATCATTTTCATATACGGTCAAAAACCAATTATCTGAAATCTTTATGGTCAAAACTCTTTTGAAAACGTAGTCAGAAATAATGATAAAATCGTAAAACAAAGTATTCAAAAAAACCAGTAAAACATAAATACAAACTTATCGAACTGACACACAACAAGGATCAAAAATAGAAAACTAACATTGGGACTTATTTGAACATCAACAGAAAACTTACTTAAACACAAGACTTCTCATCAACTAAAGATATAAAAAACATAAATCAGAAACACGTGACCCATACTTGTAAACCAAAATATATACAAAAAACGTAAGCCATTAACATAAACAGAGGACATAAGCTGAAAGCATAAACGAACATAAACATAAAACGTAAGTGGATAACATAACAGAAAACATATACAAAATACATAACATGAACATATACTGTGAACATAAAATGATAACGTAATAGAAAAATATTTGCCGAACATATACAGAATACAGAACTGAAAATAAAATCCAATATAGAAACATAACTGAAAACTTAAATCGAAATACATAACAAATTCTTAAATTACGTAACATATATAGAAAATATCATATAACGAAAAATATTTCATAACAGATCACGATAAGACAAGGAAGGGAATAATGTTCACTCACAGAATCAACGATCAAGCACAAGAGAGTCTGAAAGCGATTGGAAGGGCTTCTGTGAGGAATCGACCAAGATTTCGCTACATGGAAACTTAAAATCCTGAGTCCAAGTACAATTAGAATACTCGAATTAACCAATCTAATATGCTCATGAATGTTGTGATGCATGAAATGCTAGAAAGGCTCATCAACGTAACTGATATGGTTAGCAGAAATATCCAAAATAAAATCGATAAGGCTTACGGCAAAAATTCAAAATTTGGCCAACCAACACGGCAACTCCAATATGCCTTAAATCAAAATCTACCTCATTAAAAGCATATTTGATACTTACAATAAATCTTATCACGTAAATTACGGGCACCGATTGCCAAAATACTAAACCACCCCAAACCCGAGCCTTAAACATCGAGGTTTGAATTCTTTCATATAGCCCTTCTCAAGAAACGTAGAGTTTGTCGATACAAGCAATTTATTATCTTCGGAGCTATAGAAGAATCCACCCTGTAGGCATTGTATTTTTACATGTGAAACCCGATGATGAGTCTCATTTGGAGGCACTACCTTTTGAGTCACGGAAGCAGCGGGAAACGGATATCGGAAGAGGAAATTCAAAATAAACAAGCTCACTGTCTTCGTTAGTGCTGCGTTCGTTACTTAGTTCGAACAGAAAACAGATTGCGGGCGTTCGTGTCGCGTTCGAGGAAGCGCTCGAACGGTGTCGGTAATTCTGGTTTTGCTGCTAACCTCGCACCCCAGCCCATTTAGCTCCCCAAAGCCTATAAAACACATCCCAAATTAAATAAATAAATATTAATTTAAACATTAAACATTAAATAAAATATTTAAACCATTTACCAATTAAATAAAACATTTACCAAACTTAAACTAAAATCATGCCTAATTTAAATAATTTGAATATATCATATACTAAAATTAAAAAGAAGATATGCCTAATTAAAATCAATCCTAACCAATTAAAACCAATCAAATATTTGACTTCTTAATCTAATAAGACATCTACCAATCTAAATATTGAACCTTCCCTATCTAGCCAAGATTTGTCCCCCCTCAATCTTGGACTTCCCTTATCCAACACCAAATCAAATCCCTCTTTAATTAATCAAATCTCTTTCCTTGTCAAGCCTAACCCTTTGCCTATAAAAGAACCCTTCACCAACCTTCTCAACCCTAGCTAGCTAGCTCATACACAACACACAGGAAAATTACAGGAAGAACACACCCAAAAACAGTAAGCAAAAGAATACAGAGGAAACGGCAGTGAAACCACAAGGAAACAGCAGCAAAACGGACTCGAAACAGTAGCTTGAGCGGCAAAACAGCGAAGGAAAAGGCAAACCAGTGAACCAGAAAAGTTGTGGAGCTTTACCCCTTCCGATCTTCGTGAAACGCGAGTCCGAGAGACGGCTTAAAAGGTTAGACCTGATGGTACTTTTCACACTCATCTTTATTTGATTTTTGTTATTTATTTTTATTGTATTTTACTTGTTTGTTAAATCTTGTTTGTGTATGATGTGTGTTGTGGGTATTGGATGAATGGAAGAGTGTCGTCTCTTGTGGTATATAGGATGGAAACCCAGACGTAAATTCCGTAGCCGAATCCGAAAGGACGGTAGTGCGGTCTGTACTTGGGACACAACTCCATGTACCGCTTGAGTAAATGGCACCCTCTTTTGTTTTGTGTTGCTTTTGTTTATTTTTCGTCACTTGAATTCTGTATGTTGTTTATTTATGCATGATTCAATCGAGCGCATGGGCTTAGTAAGTGGAATGAAAAATCCCCTATGGGGAGGGGTTAAAGCCCTTTACCACGATGTTTTGCCGCGTTGGTTGATGTGTGTTCGGTTGGATGCAAGATACGTTCAATCGGGCATACTTAGTTTGATATTATTGTCTTTATCTTTTTATGCATGGTTCAATCAAGCGCATGGGCTTAGTGAGTTAGTCCAAAGGTCCTCTATTTGAGAGACGAATAGCCTAAAAGGCCATCTTTGTGACATTACTTCGCCGCGCTGGACGAAGTGTGTTTGGGTTGAATGTACGTTCAATTGGGCATATGAAGTCCTATACTTTTATTGTCTTTATTTCATGTGTTGTGATGTGACGCGCATGGGCTTAGTATGTTGGTCTAAAGGTCCTCTCTTTGAGAGACCAAGAGCCCCAAAAGGCCACCTTTACGGCAGTACTTCGCCGCGCCTCTTTATTTTGTTGTTTATGTATTGCGTCCCATTTCATGCATCAGGTCTGTTCCCGTTCGAACGCGTTTACGAACGCAACTCGAACGCACATGCATTTTGCCTTATCATGCATCAGGTCTCATTTCCGTTCGAACGCGTTCACGAACGCCATACGAACGTGAGCATTCTATTTCATTTCCGTTCGAACGCGTTAACAAATGCCATACGAACGTGAGCATTCTGTTTCATTTCCGTTAGAATGCGTTATCAAACGCCACACGAACGCGAACCTTCATTTTACCGTTCGAACGCGTTTACGAACGCTACACGAACGCGCACACACTGAACTGAGTCTGTCTTATCATATTCATGCATAATTGCCTCTTGGTTGATCTTTCTTGTATTATGTAGCCAATCATATTATTTGTATTCCTGCATTTATCCATTCTATGTGTTCTTGGGATGATATTCAAGCATGATTAGGCTGTTAGCATGTTATTTGGTTAATAGGTTCATGAGATAGTACTCAAGCATGATTAGGTTGTTCTTAGTTTTCCATATCATATGATCGAGAAACGTTCATGAGATTGCCATGTGATGTTGCATGTTGTGATGACTAATTCCCTGCATGTAGAGTTAGAAGCATGATATTCTTGGAAATAAGTGTTACTTAGGCCTGATTAAATTATTACACAAATCCTTTCATTACAAGTGACATAAGTAAGGGACCATTCCGAACCCATCGGTTTGAGGTCTTCCCTTGCGAGGGGTGAGTGCGGCCTTAAATCTCATTTTCCCGGTTCACACCTGGTGGCGACTCTATTATTCTCCGGTTTAGTCCCCTGTGGCTACTCCGTACTCCCGATCGGGCCGCGAGCCCGGGACAGCATGCGTCGCCTCAGATTTCTGTGTTCCCACAGTCTGGCGACTCCACTGGGGATAGAGAATCGGCCCCGAAATATTGACTTGTGATGTTTGGATTTATGTTTTAATTGACCGTGTCTATAGTGGATAAAGTGAAGGTTTAATCAAAGGCATTTTGAGGCTAGGTAATGGTTTGGTGTCTTCCTTCATTCACTACCTTTCTAGAAGGAAAAGCTGTGAAGGCACCTAGTAGGCACTAGATAGCCATCTACTCGTAGCCTATTGTGATGGACTAATTTGGAGGACTCGTTGTTTATTCCTGACAACAAGCGATAAGAGCCTAAGAGGCTTGGGTATTTAAGTGAGCCTCGCTCCACCTTCCCTCTGGGGGATCTACAATGGGAAATCCATTTGACAGTCCGTCACACACCATAGCTCATTGGCACATACCTTAGTGTATAAAAAAGGGTGCGCTCACTTGGTTGCTCAAACCCTTGAGTGGGGAGACCTAGTTGTGGGCCATCCTTCGCCGGTGAGAGCCTTTGTCTATACTCTTGCTAACCCACCCATAGACCGGGTTGGCTAAAGTAACAATTATTTCCTTGAATATGTGCTTGTGGACCATCCTCATTTGGATGCAGTTGGACTATTGTCAGAAATGCGGGCTTGTTGGGCCATTTAAACTGGGGCAAGTTCGCACCTTATGACTATTAGGCCCAAAGCTTCTGAAATGTCGATGGGCCATTGTGTAGAAATTATTATGTCATGTTTGCATCATCTTTCTTCTATGCTTGTGTTTGGGAACATCGTCGTTTGGATCCAGTTGGACCATTTGTCATGGGATATGGGCTTGTTGGGCCATTTAAACTGGGACAAGAACGTATTTCATGACTATTGGGCCAAAGGCTTCTAAGTGATTGATGGGCCACTTTGTGATTGTGTTCGGAACGTTACCATTTGGATTTAGTTGGGCTCCTTTCCATGAGATGTGAACTCGTTGGGCCATTTAAACTGGGATGAGTTCACTCCTATGATAGTTCGCCCAAAAACTTCTAAAATGATGATGAGCCGGTTTGTGTGAAAATTTTAATGAGTTGATATATTTCTTGTATCGCATGCATATCATGCATCACATGCACCTCATGCATACATGCACCATGTTAACCCCATTTTTGTCTTGAAAGCCATCATAGATACCCGTTGGTTAGGGAAGATGACAGACTTGTCAAAAGACCAAGCAGCCACCAAGAGTACTGGCAGAAGACCTAGCCCAACGGGATAGGAAACCCAATCATGCATGCATGCATACACGTAACATATTTGCATCCTTTTTGTGTTTGTTCTGTTTTGTAATAACAGATTTCAAAAGAGGAGAAAAAGAGAAAGGGTCAAATGCAAGCCAACCAGAAGCAGCAATAGTACAATTTCAGCAGTCTTCAGGAATGAATCACAGGGGCGATGCCCGTATCAATATCAGTCTGGGGGCGAGGCCCATATCAGTATCAGTTGGGGCGAGGCCCATATCAGTATCAGTCTGTGGGCGAGGCCCATATCAGCAGTATCAATCTTGGGGCGAGGCCCGCATCAGTATCAGTTTGGGGATGAGTCCCAGGGTTGAGGCCCACATCAGTATCAGTTTGGGGATAAGTCCTAGGGCTGAGGCCCACACCGTCAGAATTTCGGAATGAATCAGAGAATGAGTCCTAGGGCTGAGGCCCACACCGTCAGAATTTCGAAATGAATCCGGGAATGAATCCCAGGGTCGAGGCCCACATCAGTAGAATCCGGGAATGAATCCCAGGGTCGAGGCCCACATTGTCAGCAGCATCGGGAATGAATCTTAGGGCCGAGGCCCACGTTGTCAGAATTTGGAATGAACCTAGGGAATGAATCCGAGGGCCGAGGCCCACGTCGTCAAAATTTGGAAAGAATATGAGAATGAATCCTAGGGCCGAGGCCCACGCTGTCAGAGTTTTGGAATGAATCCAGGAATGAATCATAGGGCAAGGCCCAAATTATTATCAGCATCAGTTTTGCTGGGTATGGCACTCTGGGGGTGAGGCCCATATTATCATCAGCATCAATAGCAGGCTTGCCGGGTATGGCATTCTGGGGGCAAGGCCCACATTAGCATCAACGATGGACTTGTCGGGTATGGCATTCTGGGGGCGAGGCCCACATTACATCAGATCAGTTCTGCCGAGAATGGCACTCCCAGAATGGAGATATAGTCCAGGAATGGACAGCTCGGGAATGAGCACGCTGGGAACGGCACTCCGAGAATGGAGATATAGTCCGGGAATGGACAGCTCGAGAATGAGCACGCCGAGAATGGCACGCCGGGAATGGCACTCCGAAAATGGAGCAACGGTTCGGAAATGGACCATTATCACATCTCTCCGAAAATGGCACTCCGAAAATGGAGCACGGTTCGAAATGGACCATCATCTCATCTCGCCGAAAATGGCACTCCGAAAATGGAGCACGGTTCGAAATGGACCATCATCTCATCTCACCGAAAATGGAGCAACGGTTCGGAAATGGACCATTATCATATCTCACCGAAAAGGGCACTCCGAAAATGGAGCATGGTTTGAAAATGGACTACTTTCACATCTCGCCGAAGTGGCACTCCGAAAATGGAGCACGGTTCGGAAATGGACCAAGGAAGTCCTAACCCAACGGAATAAGAAAACTCATGCATGCATGCATACACGTAACCTATATTGCATATTTTTGTGTTTATTCTGTTTTGTGTAAACAGGTGTTGAAGACGGAAAAGAGTGAGCAGTAAGCCTCACATCATATCAGCTTGGGGGCGAGGCCCATATCGGCTGAGGAGTGAGGCTCCACATCACATTATATCAGCTTGGGGGCGAAGCCCATATCGGCTGAGGAGCGAGGCTCCACATCACATCATATCAGCTTGGGGCGAAGCCCATATCGGCTGAGGAGCGAGGCTCCACATCACATCATATCAGCTTGGGGGCGAAGCCCATATCGGCTGAGGAGCGAGGCTCCACATCACATTATATCAGCTTGGGGGCGAAGCCCATATCAGCTGAGGAGCGAGGCTCCACATCACATCATATCAGCTTGGGGCGAAGCCCATATCGGCTGAGGATCGAGGCTCCACATCACATCATATCAGCTTGGGGGCGAGGCCCATATCGGCTGAGGAGCGAGGCTCCACATTGTACCAGCTTGGGGGCGAAGCCCATATCGGCTGGGGAGCGAGGCTCCACATCACATCATGTCAGCTTGGGGGCGAGGCCCATATCGGCTGAGGAGCGAGGCTCCACATCATCATCAGTTTGAGGGCGAGGCCCATGTCAGCTAGGGGGCAAGGCCCCACTTCATCATCAGTTTGAGGGCGAGGCCCATGTCAGCTAGGGGCGAGGCCCCACTTCAGTATCAGTTTGAGGGTGAGGCCCATATCAGCTTGGGGGCGAGGCCCCATTTCAGTATCAGTTTGAGGGCGAGGCCCCTATCAGCTTGGGGGCGAGGCCCCACTTCAGTATCAGTTTGAGGGTGAGGCCCATATTAGTTCAGTATCAGTTCGCTAAGTATGGCATTCAGACTACAGCGACGCCCTAGGTACGGGGTCAACACGCCATGTACGGCATGTAGACTATGTGGATTATGAAGATTATGTGGACTACCGTGGACTACCGAGGATCATTGTGGATCAGTTGGACTACCATGGACTATTGTGGATTATGTGGACTACCGAGGACTATCGTGAAGAGTTGTGGAATACCGTGGACTATTGTGGATGACGTGGACTACCGTGGATTATTGTGAAGAGTGGTGGACTACCGTGGACTATTGTGAAGAGTTGTGGACTATTGTGGATTACAGTGGATTATGTGGACTACTGTGGACTATTGTGAAGAGTTGCGGACAATCATGGACTACTATAAAGAGTTGTGGACTACTGTGGATTACCGTCGAGTATGTAGACTACTGCGACGCCCTAGGTACGGGGTTTAGCACGCCAGAAACGGCACATCATCAAATTCAGTTTGGAGCAGCATCAGCTCAGCTCGAGGTAGCTAGCTAGCCAGGTAAGTAAAAATGCATTGCATAGACTTTGATAGGACTGTCACTGTCACACACTGCACAAGCCCCATCAAAATGGGGGCGACTGTAGGCATTGTATTTTTGCATGTGAAACCCGATGATGAGTCTCATTTGGAGGCACTACCTTTTGAGTCACGGAAGCCGCGGGAAACGGATATCGGAATGGGAAATTCAGAATAAACAAGCTCACTGTCTTCGTTAGTGCTGCGTTCGTTACTTCGTTCGAACGGAAAACAGATTGCGGGCGTTCGTGTCGCATTCGAGGAAGCGTTCGAACGGTGTCGGTAATTCTGGTTTTGCTGCTAGCCTCGCACCCCAAAGCCCATAAAAACACATCCCAAATTAAATAAATAAATATTAATTTAAACATTAAACATTAAATAAAATATTTAAACCATTTACCAATTAAATAAAACATTTACCAAACTTAAACTAAAATCATGCCTAATTTAAATAATTTGAATATATCATATACTAAAATTAAAAAGAAGATATGCCTAATTAAAATCAATCCTAACCAATTAAAACCAATCAAATATTTGACTTCCTAATCTAATAAGACATCTACCAATCTAAATATTCAACCTTCCCTATCTAGCCAAGATTTGTCCCCCCCCCCCAATCTTTGACTTCCCTTATCCAACACCAAATCAAATCCCTCTTTAATTAATCAAATCCCTTTCCTTGACAAGCCTAACCCTTTGCCTATAAAAAGAACACCAACCTTCTCAACCCTAGCTAGCTAGCTCATACACAACACACAGGAAAATTACAGGAAGAACACACCCAAAAACAGTAAGCAAAAGAATACAGAGGAAACGGTAGCGAAACCACAAGGAAACAGCAGCAAAACGGACTCGAAACAGTAGCTTGAGCGGCAAAACAGCGAAGGAAAAGGCAAACCAGTGAACCAGAAAAGTTGTGGAGCTTTACCCCTTCCGATCTTCGTGAAACGCGAGTCCGAGAGACGGCTTAAAAGGTTAGACCTGAGGGTACTTTTCACACTCATCTTTATTTGATTTTTGTTATTTATTTTGATTGTATTTTACTTGTTTGTTAAATCTTGTTTGTGTATGATGTGTGTTGTGGGTATTGGATGAATGGAAGAGTGTCGTCTCTTGTGGTATATAGGATGGAAACCCAGACGTAAATTCCATAGCCGAATCTGAATGGACGGTAGTGCGGTCTGTACTTGGGACACAACTCCACGTACCGCTTGAGTAAACGGCACCCTCTTTTGTTTTGTGTTGCTTTTGTTTATTTTTCGTCACTTGAATTATGTATGTTGTTTATTTATGCATGATTCAATCGAGCGCATGGGCTTAGTAAGTGGAATGAAAAATCCCCTATGGGGAGGGGTTAAAGCCCTTTACCACGATGCTTTGCCGCGCTGGTTGATGTGTG
Organism: Zanthoxylum bungeanum; assembly: GCA_019454045.1. Classification (NCBI taxonomy): domain Eukaryota; kingdom Viridiplantae; phylum Streptophyta; class Magnoliopsida; order Sapindales; family Rutaceae; genus Zanthoxylum; species Zanthoxylum bungeanum. The sequence goes on along the minus strand of SKCR01046027.1, from coordinate 89,581 downwards.
TTCGGTTGGATGCAAGATACGTTCAATCGGGCATACTTAGTTTGATATTATTGTCTTTATCTTTTTATGCATGGTTCAATCAAGCGCATGGGCTTAGTGAGTTAGTCCAAAGGTCCTCTATTTGAGAGACGAAGAGCCTAAAAGGCCACCTTTGTGACATTACTTCGCCGTGTTGGACGAAGTGTGTTTGGGTTGAATGTACGTTCAATTGGGCATACGAAGTCCTACACTTTTATTGTCTTTATTTCATGTGTTGTGATGTGACGCGCATGGGCTTAGTATGTTGGTCTAAAGGTCCTCTCTTTGAGAGACCAAGAGCCCCAAAAGGCCACCTTTACGGCAGTACTTTACTGCCCCTCTTTATTTTGTTGTTTATGTATTGCGTCCCATTTCATGCATCAGGTCTGTTCCCGTTCGAACGCGTTTACGAACGCAACTCGAACGCGCATGCATTTTGCCTTATCATGCATCAGGTCTAATTTCCGTTCGAACGCGTTCACGAACGCCATACGAACGTGAGCATTCTGTTTCATTTCCATTCGAACGCGTTAACAAACGCCATACGAACGTGAGCATTCTGTTTCATTTCCGTTCGAAAGCGTTATCAAACGCCACACGAACGCGAACCTTCTGTTTATCGTTCGAACCCGTTTACGAACGCTACACGAACGCGCACACACTGAACTGAGTCTGTCTTATCATATTCATGCATAATTGCCTCTTGGTTGATCTTTCTTGTATTATGTAGCCAATCATATTATTTGTATTCCTGTATTTATCCATTCTATGTGTTCTTTGGATGATATTCAAGCATGATTAGGCTGTTAGCATGTTATTTGGTTAATAGGTTCAAGAGATAGTACTCAAGCATGATTAGGTTGTTCTTAGTTTTCCATATCATATGATCGAGAAATGTTCATGAGATTGCCATGTGATGTTGCATGTTGTGATGACTAATTCCCTGCATGTAGAGTTAGAAGCATGATACTCTTGGAAATAAGTGTTACGTAGGCCTGATTAAATTATTACACAAATCCTTTCATTACAAGTGACATAAGTAAGGGACCATTCTGAACCCAATGATTTGAGGTCTTCCCTTGCGAGGGGTGAGTGCGGCCTTAAATCTCATTTTCCCGGTTCACACCGGGTGGCGACTCCATTATTCTCCGGTTTAGTCCCCAGTGGCTACTTCGTACTCCCGACCGGGCCGCGAGCCCGGGACAGCATGCGTCGCCTCAGATTTCTGTGTTCCCACACACCCCTATTCATATCTTATATACATCATAATACAACACATATATGAAAAGCCCCAATTTTGGTTGAGGTTAAAATCATAATTTTTCAATTAATCAAATTAACAAAAATTAACTAAAATTGATACAATCCAACACTTTAATATAATCTCTACAACACCAAACAAGTCTCCACTTTGAAACAACTCTAGAATGGCAACAAGATCATCTAATGACCAAAAGTGTGTTTATAAACCATTTACAAGCTTACTTTTTTAACATACATCCATACATCTTTGATTCATAATTTCAACCATCTTATTACAAAACTAAAAGAGTGGAGAAACATCCAAGCATCATATGTTGTAGTTAAGAACCCTATAAATATTTTTCTAGTTGGAGAAAAGTTGAAAAAACTTACAAATCTTGAAGTTTTCTTCAATTTCTTACTTTGTTCTTCTCTTTTTTCTCTCAACTTTTCTTTTGTAATATTTGGAGGCTTAACAGTTAAAGTGAAGCAAATGAAAAAATGAATACTTCTAGGATTGGCCGAAATTTACAAGAAAAAAATTATATAACAAACAAAAATAAAGAAATCAAAATCAATTTGACAACATTTACTTTAAATGTAAAGTCAATATTTTACACTTAATCATTTCCTTAAATAAATATCACTGTAGATATTTAGTATTTTAATTACCATAATTATTTAACAATTAAATAATAAAAAATTACTTAAATATAAATATCTAGATATATGTATTATATTTAATTTAACTAATACAAATACATATATTAATGATATATTTCAAATTTCATAATTTGAAAATTAATTAATGTGTATTTAATAAAATCATATATTAAATTCAAATACATATTAATTAAGAAATGACGAATGGCCCCCCATGCATGTATCTTTTCGTTTAACTGTTAAACGATTTATATATAATCAATATTATTCATAAAAGTTTCCCTAGTGATCTACAAGTATATTTTATTAGTGAGACTCTAGGTTCAGGCATATCCGTCAAGAAATCTAATTTCGTGTGTATAATTTACCCACCCGTAAATTATGACGACCATGTATAAACTCGTTGAACCATACAGGTCAAGGTCATTGCATATGTATAATCGCTCTATCACATGTATCTGGATTATTCAAGATATATAGATATGAGCGTCAAATCTCTATAGATATAATCTTGTCGACATTTATATTAGAAATATATTAATAACACTTAGAACTAACTTCTGCAGTGTACTATGGGCCCATGGATTTAACAGATTGCTAATCCCATATTGAATACATATGTTGTGTACACAGAGCTGACGGATTCTATTTTGACACACACAGGATATCCTGAGGATCATTCCACACCCAACGAACAGGCGAAGGTCTGACCTAAATAGGTCGGTGACATGACTACCATCAAAATGTGGAGGATATCTCATATATCCACAGTGGTATCTCAAGTCAAAGAATCATTATGCTACTCAACCCGAGAAGATTCTTATTGACGTTGGTGTACTATCCCTTAAAAATCTTCGGTGAGTCGTCCAGTGTTTATCCTATATAAACACCTACATGTATATATGAGTCTCCAATACTCATGGTTCATTGAGCAACCATTGAAATCCCATATTCTAATATACGACACTTACCGGTCTCTACAGGTTTACTTATTTACCAAGTAATTATAAACCTCGACAAAAAATAGTTAAAGAATGATACTGTTATGATAACTCAATATCAGTTGTGACGCTTTTGTAACTGGATCATAACTAATTATTCTAAGGTCAATATCGTCTTTACCATATATAAAGAGATGTTATATTATATAAATTATTTATTTTATTCATAATAAAATGTTTACAAAAGTATTTACAGGAAAATACATAAGAAATTGGCGCTCCGAGCACCAACCCTAACAACTAGGCATTGGACGCCTAATATTTCGTCCAACTGACTTTGTTCCAGGACGCCTGGTATATTAGTCCAGTTGGTCCTTGTATGTCTGATACAAATTTATGATGACTTTGGTTTGAGATTTGATTTCGTTTTCAACAAAATATCTTTATGTTATCTTTTGAATATCATTTTTTTATTGTTTTCTGAAAAAGAAAATTTTGAAGAAGTTGCTTTTAGTAAAATTTCTTTCTGATTTAGATATATTTGATTTCTTTTACGATACTATATGATCTATTTCTGCCACGATGCTTATACTATATTTTACTTATTTTGATGATTTTGACCCGTTGTAGTGCTTGTATAGGGTCCATCCATCTGAAATGGCACAACATGTTATCATATGTGGACATGGTCTTTGTTTGATTAATGTCTAGTCTGAGCGCGCGACTCGAACATTAGACGTCTGGTTAGTTTTATGAAGTATTTTCAAAAGACTTATTTTATAATATTTTCAAAAAATTGAGATTAAAATGATTTCTTATGTTTTTCATTTCTAATTGTGGATGAGATTGACTATATATGAAATTTGTATTTTGACTTATGTATCTGATGGTGGATAAGATTGACTGCATGGAGTTATATTACGATTTCTGTTTCTGATTGTGGATGAGATTGATTGTATAAAATTTGTATTTTGATTTTCGTTTCTGAATGTAGATGAGATTGATGGTGTGTAATTTGTATTATATTTTCTGTTTCTGATGATGGATGAGATTGATTGTACAAAACTTATGTTTTTAATAGGTGAGTATGAATTGTTTGGTTGATGAGTTTAATCTCTTAAGGTTTTGAACGTTTCTGTTGCGGCTATGCAATATTCTAAATGTCGGAATTGATATTTCAAACACACAAAACATATGCACTGAAGCTAGAAAATTATTTTATTGATTCATCATCCATGGATAATAACTATGACTATCATAGTATTGTATATTATATTTTATTTTTATGCACGAAGAGTGATAAAAATGAAGGATTATGAATAGGATCAAGTCCTCCAGGTACAGTTTTCTTGATATTAAATGATGGATCATTGATTGGATTAGATTCTCCCGAAACGGTTCTCTTGATATTAAAAGAATGGTCATGGTGAGGATCGGGTCCACCTGGTGAGATTCTCTTGACATCAAAGGAAGGATTATGGATAAGATTGGGTATAACCGGTGAGGTTCTCTTGACATTAACGGAAGGATTATGGATGGGATCGGGTCCACCTGGTGAGATTCTCTTGGCATTAAGGGAAAAACTATGGATAGGACCAGCTCCTCTCGAAACAGTTCTTTTCATATTGAAAGAAGGGTCATGGTGAGGATCAGGTCCTCCCGGCGAAATTCTCTTGGGGCTAGAAAAAAGGTCATGGTGAGGATCGGGCCCTCCCGGCGAGATTCTCTTTGTACTAACAAAAGGATTATGGTGAGGATCGGGTCCTCCTGGCGATATTCTCTTGATACTAGAAAAAGAGTCATGGTGAGAATTATCAAGAATTTTCGCATCACAATTCATCATATGTATTAGTAAAATGGTCATGAACAAAATGATCGACATCCTTGCCTTACTAGTCATGAGGTGGTACTTAATATTTGAGTTATCAAAGATGAATGTAGTAAACTAAAATTTGTTGATCTATTTATAGCACCAAATGTGAGGAAGAAAAAAAAGAAAATATTCTAGTGCATTTATGATAATGACATATTAGAAATATTTTACATAGCGTTAAAAAGCTACAGATTTAAAATCCAAAACAAAATCCAAGAAAATCCAATTGTGGTGTCCTTTATGGATATTAGGCTTAACTTTATATTCTCTACATTAAAAGATATTGATTAAATGCAATTGTAAAGTGGAAACAAAATTATGAAAACTTAATTAAATTTTACTTTATATTAATAGTTTTTAAGTTGATTTAGTTAATATATACCTTCCTTTCTAATCGTAGATGACAAAAAACTGTCATCATTTGATGATAATAAAATAATCGTTATAAAATATTTTTATGACATAAATTACTAAGATACTTTTAAAATTTCAATAAAATGGCCTTTATTATAATTATAAACTATCAGTACAAAATTACTTTTCTAGTAATGATATCTTCTCCTCTAATCTTTAGTGTTCTCTATGATTTTATTTTGAGGAGCAATTTTAACCTTAAACAATATTTTAAATATAGACTCGTATATAATATATACAAATTCAAAATTATTTTTATATAAATTAGGGAAATTATCTCTCTACCATCTCAGGTTTGGGGAAAATACTCTTAGCAATTACGATTTCTGATAATGATACTGCACCACCTCTAATTTGTGTTTTGTGTCAATGGGCTATTTTCCGTTAACGGTGTTATGTGAATGATGACCTCAGTAGGTATTTTTGTCAAATCACTATATTGTAGTGGCTCAGTGATATAAAATTGATATGTTAGGAGGTGCAGTGACATCATCAGATTTCTTAGTGATGAAAAATAATCTCTAATAAAATAAAATAAAAATGAAAAATTAATAAAAGTTTTTAATTTAATAATAAGTCATATAATTGTGTATAATAAATACCATATTATTATTAAATTGAAAAAAAGGACAGCATTTAATATCTTAAATCTCTCATTATTTTGGGGTAGCTTGAGGATTGTTCTGGTGGTGCTATTTTTGATAGTTATGCGTGGCAAGACTATTGCTAGTAATAATAATAAGAAAAAAAAAACAACAACAACAACAAAACAAGAATAATAGAATAATAATAATAATAATAATCATCTCATCATCATCATCATCATCATCATCAGCTCATCATCATCAGCATCATCAGTATCATAATAATAAGAATAATAATAAAAGAATAATAAGAAATATAATAAGAATAATAATAAGAATAAGAATAATAAGAATAATAAGAATAATAATAATCATCATCATCATCATCATTCATCATCATCATCATCATCATTCATCATCTATAATCAAACAAATCTTTCACAGTATCAAAAAATATAGAATATGATTTACTATTAATTAGATTGTGAAACCATAAAACATAAACTCTCTAGAAAATCTTCACAGAATAAATTAATTTCCATTAAAAAGTAATAAGTGAAATTGCTAACAATAAAGAAAACACTATCAATTAGTTTCCACACAGACGCACACCTAAACCCCCAACACACGCATGCCAAGCTCCCTCACCACACTCATGTTAGCGACACAATCGCATAATGGATTTTGATGACGTCAACGAGAGTGAAGTCTTCGACGCACAAAAGCAAGACAATACAAAACGATGTCGAAGCACACGATGGTGAAGAGCGACGAATGTGAAGACTTGCATACATTGAAGATTTTATAAGAAGTCTTAGCTTAGGGCTCTAATTGTAATATGATTTGAGTATTCAAGTGCCTAAGCTCATAGGAAATATGCACATTCACTTAGATGCATTAGGTTGATGTACAAAATGCATTAAAACCTTCATACTTGCATTTTGGTACAGAGAACGGCATATCAGTCACTTACCGGTGTCCATATCGGTGAGATGTTGAGTTTTACATGCTCACTGAAACCGGCACGGACCTTACCGGTCCCCATCCCGGTCATCATATCGGTGGACCTAAAGATTTTATAGGCTACTGGAACCGGCATATACCATACCGGTCTTCATAACCGGTCACATACCGGTGAGCCTAACATCTAGTTCCTTTACTGGAACCGGCATGACCTAAACCGGTCATCATATCGATGACCGTACTGTTAGACAATTATGACCCATATCGTCACTATTTGTAAAAGACATTGTGGTTTTTGTACAAATTAATTATGTAGCAATGGAAATTGCATTTTATCATTTTGTAATTTGATTACTTAAATATATAAATGATAAAAGTCCTTATGATTAGTTCTGGATTATAAGATATGAGACAGTATCAATCCATAAAGGTTTAATCATTAAATATCCCTAGTCGTAGCATTATCGAGACTGGACATCGATAATGTGGAATAGGCTAGTATTGCACTTGTGCATGTTATGGAAGCGTAACGGCATAGTTCTCATATATTTAAGTATTGGATACTTATGCAAGTGTAATAGGAGGTTGTGTTTACTGATGGTACGGAAACAGCTTCGCTCTCGATAGACCCCGTTGAATCCCATTGGTAGTAGGACTATGTGTCTATGGGAATCTGCATCAGGGTAGGTGTATTGGTCTTACATGAGACTTGCATCGCTAGTACTTGCGACAATCAATACGCTTGGTTTTGGTCGTCCAGGACTTTAACAGGTTCTGTGTACGCCTCTTCTGGGTTTATTGAGAATCGTAGTGTATTGGGTGTGATATCAAGATGGAAGTATCACTTCAGTCATATGGAGATGATGATCACGCAGGGATACAAAACTGGTACTTTAAATTGGTTGCAACCATCGGGATAATATGACATGGTCATGATTATCCGATTAAAGAGACTAGTTGCTTGTAATATGATATATGTTTCGTACGGGGCAGACACTATTTCAGCCCCAGGCCTTGCATGTGACATCTGATACTGGATCGCAATACGCAATACTATGTATACTACGCCTGATATAGATTATATATTTCATTAAGAATATTTCTGGAGAATTGGGTAGGCACGGTGCTTTGCTAGAAGCCAACCATGTCTCGTAAATCGGTAAAAATGTAGTACGAGGTACGTACGTGTTCGGATAGTCCGACGACCGGATTTACTGCCAACATATCCAGGATCTCTTGGGTCGTTTCCTGAAGATTCACCGATGACGTATGATTCGAGCATAATTAATCTGGGATTAATTACGGAGAGATTTTATCTAGGATAAAATACTATTTGAAGAGAGAGAACGATTAATTTGGATTATTCGATAAAATAATATATTCGATATATTAAACGAAAGTAGATTTCGACGCGGAATTAAAATTAGATTTTAATTCGGGCAAACGAATTAATTTAGAATTAATTCGCTAGCGACGTGAATAGTAATTTTGCTAGGCATGATTATTTAATTAAATTTGATTTAATTACGTCGCAACGGAAATTCGTTAATTAGAATAACGAACCCGGCGCCCGGAATGTGTTTGCGAGGACACTCGATTTTGAATCAAGTGCGGCCACAAGTCACATCCCTGTCACTTTAGTGATGGATGTCAAGTCACCTTTTGGTGATTGAAAACCAGTCACTATTCATGATGGTGGTGGTTGTGGGCATTAATGTCATTTTGCCTCCAAAATTGGTTTTGCTTTTTGGAAAAGGTTTTTACCAAATTTTGTGAAGACTTTTGGCATATGTTTTTAGAAAACAAAATACCAAAAATCAAAAACTCTCTCTCTCCCTAATAGCTCAAAACCGTGAGCCTCCATTCAAGAACAAGGAAAATTGTTTTTTCTTTCTTCACTTGCTAGCACACTTCAAGAATCTTTCAAGGTGATAGGAAACCATCCCAAGAGCTTGGAATCTCTCAAAGCTTGGAGCTTGTTCATCTACTTCAAAAGAGGGACCTTGGCTGAATCTTGGAGGGCTTCTCAACAAGAAATTTTTGTTATCAACACTTCCATAATTCGTTCATTGTATGTATGATTCCACCACCATACTTCTTTATGTATTCACATGTTTTATGCTTAATATGATCTTGGGAATGCCTTTAGAAATCAACAATGGTATCAGAGCCTAATTTGAGCATGAAAAGATTAGGGTAAAATTTGGGTAAATTGGATTTGAGCATGATTTAACCAAATTGTTTGTTTGAGCATGCTTGTATATGGATAACTTGGAGTTATATATGATCAATTTCATGAAAAATTAATTGGATCAATTTTTGCCCAAAATGTTGGCTTGGCCGAATGCATAGTAGCCCTAATTGTCATGGCATTTTTTGTTTTTTGATCATTGGATGAAATGAAAGACATGGTTATATTGATTTAAATTCAATCGGATTGAAATCGGAATCGAATGTAAAAACCCCAAAAATGCCGTGAGCTATGGAGCATGAAGAGATGATTTTTTGTTTCAAAATGTTGGACATGAGTTGAACAAATTAATACATGATTAATTGATTAAATTAATATTTTGGAAATATTAATTTAGATAATTAATTGATGTAATACACTTTAATTAATTGAATTTTGAATTTGGAAAATTAAAATTTAATTAGTTAGGCTTGATTTAGAATTGGGCTTATAATGTTGTATTTGAGCCTAATGGGCTTGGTTGGGCCAAGTTGGTTTAGGTCAATTGGATTGGATCCAAATTGGGCCTAAATCATTCCATTAAGTCCAAATATGACAAATGGGCCTTTTATGTTTAATTGGGCCTTATGGGCCGAAATTGGTTTCTTGCCAAATAGGGTGATTCCTTAATTGGGCTTTGGTATTTGGGTTTGACCCATTTGACCAAAGTTCATGCCTTAAGAAATTAATTGAAAGCCCATTGGACTTTAATTAAATAACATTGGATGTTAATGGGCTTTGAGACCCTTTAGTTTAGATTTGGAATCTAAGTCGTAAAGGCGCATTAAAAAGTGTAGTTATTTAATTTGAATTAAATATAGAATATTATTGAATACAAATTAAATTAGATTTAAATTGTAGTTCGATTTAATTCAAGAATTCGTACTTTGAGTACTTATTCTCAAACGAGTTGGACTCGCGCAAAATCAAATCGTTGTTTGAACATTGGATGATCACTTTATTCAAGATTAATTAATTGGATTAGATTGATTGAATAACATGCTTTGTGTGAATACATGGATTGTTGAATGAATAATGTATATCAGATGGATATTAGAAGGGAAATGGCAATTTTGGAAATTATTGTAAATTTAGAATTTATTAAATTGGACCTACGTGTCCAGCCTTATCTCTCTTGATTCTTTGTATTTCTCTTCTCACCTAATTCCCCTCAATGTTAATAAGGTTTCTTTCATTGTATTATATAATTGGGTAGAAGTTAGAATAGTGCTAGCCGGGGAGAGGAAATGGAGTGATTTGTTCTAGGAACAATCTGTGAGATATCCATCCGCATATCATTATTAATTTATTTATCGCGCCCTATTATGCTTTTAGAATGCATGCTTAAGGGTGTATGATGAGACCTAACAAAGATAATAAATTGGTTGCCAATTTACGCGAAAAACCCTCAATAAATATTAGCGTTTTCCTTCCATTGAGTGATTCTTACTCAAGATCCAGATTGGCACTGGTTTTTTGGCCAAAGTCAAGACCTTTGTCCATTGCGGATGTGTGTTGAATCATGAAGGCTTTGTTCTATATCGTATGTCTTGTCCAAGTTGTGATTTGTTGGCCAAGTCAAGATCATTTCTTGTCCATCGACATCGATTACGAAGCTTTCCAAAGTCAATGGGTTCCGCTTAACTGGAATCATTAAGCTTGTTGTGCCAAAGCCAAGGCTTAGTTGATTCAGAGGAAAAAGGTTAGGAAATATATTGGCATATATTGGCATATATATTGTATATATGTTTAGGACTTGGAGGTCTACCTACGGATCTAGGAATTGGATGAGATCCAATTGATCTTAGAGATCTACCTAGTTAAATATCATACAGCTTGTTGGCCAAAGTCAAGGTTGTGTGTTATTTAACGGGATCTTAGCCCACTAGGAAACTAGGTTTCCCGAGTACTCAACAGAGGGTTAGAGGCTAGCTAAAAAATAGTGGGGGCTAGTATTGAATTTGTAATTTCGTTCAAATACTTAGCTTTACGCGCTTTCAAATATTTCGTCAATTATTTTATTAGTTGGACTAATATATTATTATTTTTCTTGTAACAGTTAGACTGTACCCATACATCGTTAATCGAATAGTTGGACTATTATGGTTAAGATGACAGGAAAGTTAAGCATTAGGGATATTGTCATGGGCGACAACGTCTTTAATGGCACAAACTTCAGGACTGGGATATGAATCTCAGAATTATTTTGGGATCCGAGAAGTTACTCTACACTATAGAGCGACCTCTTGGGCCTAAGCCCCGACCTGGTCAGTTGCTTGAGCTAGAGCTTTGGAAACTCATAGCAATGACAATGTGAATGCTCAATCGGTAATGCTTTCCGCTATGACTCCGCAGTTTCGTCGTCAAAATAAGGGATTGGATCCCTATGAGATGATGGCGAAGTTGCATGATCTTCACCTATCTAACCTTAGATCACAAAGATATGAGTTGCAGAAGAAGCTCTTCCGCGCTCGAATGTCAGAGGGTACGTATGTTGAGAACCATATGTCACAGACGATTGCTAATATTGAGTAGCTCGGACAGATGGGCATAGTCTTCGAGGTTGAGACTTCAATAGATTTGATCCTACAGTCTCTCTCTGACACTTGGAGTAGGTTCATCATAAACTACAACATGTTGAACCAAGACCAAACTCTTGGAGAGTTGATGTCCACTCTGCGTGAGGCAGAAAATGAGCTCCTTAAGGGCAAGAAGCGTGAGGCGCACTATGCTTCAACATCTCAGACTCTGAGGGCTTGGCCCAAGGCGACTGGAGGTGTTAAGAAGAAGAAGCAAAGAAGAAGGGCAAGGCCAAATCGTCAAAGGGTTCTGGGAAACCTAAGGACAAATCCCAAGATGTTTGTCTCCAGTGCGGCAAGCGGGGTCACTAAAAGCGTGACTGCCGCGAGTACAAGGCACACATGAACGAAATCAAAGCTGGCAAGGCACCGGCTTCAGGTATGTTTGTTATAGAAATAAACATGTCTACTACTAGTTTTAAAAATTGGATTTTTGATTCTGGTTGTGGAACTCATATATGTACTGATGTGCAGGATCTGCAGATTAGTAGGAGACTGGCCTCATGAGAGATTGACCTCCATGTTGGAAATGGGACACAGGTTTCCGTTTTGGGCCGTTGGAACTTTTATTTTGGAACTGCCCTCGGGGCATGTACTTAAACTTACATATTGTTATTATGTACCTAGTTTGACTATGAATATTATTTTTGTATCTATGTTGGCCCCAATGTGGGTATACTTTTGTATTTAGAAACACTGGGTGTTTTATGTATAAAAATGATATGGAAATTTGCACTGCTGATGTAAATAATGGTCTATATATTTTGAATATGTATCAATCTCAAACATATAATGTAACAAACAAAAGGCTTAAAGTAAAATAACAAAGATGAAACTTACATGTGGCATTGTCGTCTGGGACACATAAACAAGACACGTATATCCACACTTTCGAAGAGTGGGTACTTGGACGGATTTGATCCAAATTCATATGACGTCTACGAATCTTGTTTTTAGGAAAGATGCCTAAATCACCTTTTAGCGGTAAAGGTACACGTGCCACCGAACTGTTAGCCTTTGTTCATAGTGACATTTGTGGGCCCATGCCTAGCCAGGCTAGAGGTGGATATGAATACTTTGTAACCTTTACGGATGATGCATCGCGTTATGGTTATGTGTATCTTATTAGACACAAGTCGGAAACTTTTGAGAAATTCAAAGAGTTTCGACACGAAGTAGAAAAACAGGCCGGCAAAAGTATTAAGACATTACGGTCGAACCGTGGTGGCGAATACTTAAGCAATGAGTTTCTTGATTACTTGAAAGAATATAGTATTCATTCACAGTGGACTCCTCCCGGAACACCGCAATTAAACGGTGTGTCTGAACGGAGAAACCAAACTTTGTTAGACATGGTGAGGTCTATGATGAGTCGCACAGAGCTACCTATTTCCTTCTGGGGATATGCATTGAACAGTGCAATACTTATTTTGAATAAGGTTTCGTCAAAGTCTGTTCAACAGACTTCGTATGAAATATGGACAAGAAAGAAACTGGGTTTCTCATTCCTGAAGATTTGGGGTTGCTGGGCATACGTCAAATGTTTGGAAGGTACCAAACTTGAACCCAAATCGGATAAATGCCTTTTTGTAGGATATCCTAGGGAAACCAAAGGATATTACTTCTATCACCCACGAGAGAACAAAGTTTTTATTGCTCTACATGCGGTTTTCCTTGAGAATGAATTCCTAAATGCAGTGATAAATGGGAAGAAAGTAGAACTCGATGAAAATCGAAGTGATATTGTTCCTGGCATAGAATCCTCAATGGAACATGAACAGTTCATCAGGGATGAAGCTGTACCACAATCTTAGAATACACAAGGACCACGTAGGTCGGAGAGAGTCAGAAAAAAAACCTGAGAGGTAGGGTTTCTGATCTCCACCTCTTGTAGATATCAATATCATTGAGGAATACGAGCCAGCTACGTATGAGGAAGCGATACAAGATATCGACTCCGGTTTATGGCAAGACGCCATGAATTCCGAAATAGATTCCATGTATACCAACCAAGTTGGACACTGGTTGATGCACCAGAAGGCGTAAAGCCTATTGGTTGCAAATGGATCTTCAAGAGGAAGACCGACATGGATGGAAACGTACAAACGTACAAAGCTAGGCTCGTAGCGAAGGGGTATCGTCAACGACATGGTGTCGATTACGACAAAACTTTCTCACTCGTTTCCATGATTAAATCCATTCGGATAATGCTTGCAATTTCTGCATATTTCGATTACGAGATATGGCAGATGGACGTCAAAACCAATTTCCTTAACGGAAACCTTTTGGAGGATGTTTATATGCAAAAGCCTGACGGTTTTGTCGTACCAAGACTTGCAAACAAGGTTTGTAAGTTAAATCGATCCATTTATGGATTAAAGCAAGCATCGCGTTCTTGGAACCAACGTTTTGATGAGATCATAAAAGAATATGATTTCGTTCAAAACGAAGATGATCTTTGTGTATATAAGAATGTTAGTGGGAGCGCACTGACAATCATTGTCCTTTATATTGATGATGTATTACTTATTGGCAATGACATTCCCATGTTAACATCGGTGAAAGCTTGGCTTTCATTAAAATTCTCCATGAAGGATCTGGGAGAAGCAGCCTTTATTCTAGGAATAAAGATCTACCGGGATAGATTTAGAAAACTGCTTGGACTCTCCCAGAGTACGTACATTGACAAAGTGTTGAAGAGATTCAACATGGATCAGTCCAAGAGGGGACTGTTGCCAGTGTCACATGGCGTCACTCTATCTAAGGACATGTGTCCTAAAACTCAAGATGAGAGAGACAACATTGATGAGTGGTAAATCTATCACTATTTCCCATCATTTAACCTAATATTTTATATGTTTCTTGAGTTTTGTGAATATTTTGATGTGTTTTGTGTTATTTTATAGATAAAAGAAGTTTAAGGACATTTTGGGGTGATTTGGAGCAAAATAGTGAAAATTGGCAAAAAGGATAATTCGGTAATTTGGTCGCGTCGCGATGCCTAAAGTGCACCGGCCATGCTAACGTGCGCCGGGTCAATGGGTCAGAATTTGAAAAGTTGACTTTGCTAACGTGCGCCGTGCCACGTGTCACCATCACAGCCGATCTGCTAACGTGCGCCGTGCCACGTGTCATCATCTCAGAGGATCAGCTAAAATGCGCCGACTGCCACGTGTCAAAATCTATGGTGCCGACAGAATGCGCGTGACACATGTCACCTTCTCATTGGACCGAATTATGGCAAATCACATTCTGCCACGTGTCGCCTTCCCATTGCACCACTTTCAGCGCGTGCCACGTGTCATTTCCTGATTTGCCGACATCGTACGCGTAGCCAACCCGCGTTGACCGAAAATGCGTTCCAGTGTCGCGACGCTGGGAGCTTTGGCGTCGCGACGCCGGTACCAAATTTTGCCTATAAATTCGGCTCCTCTTCACTTCATTTGGTGTGCTTTCCTTGGGAGTTTTCCCTGTTTTTAAAGGATTGCATCTAGTTTTTGTAAAAATAAATAATATTTAATTTATGTATTTTAATTTTCAGTAGTAATAATAGTTCCTTCTTCTTCTCTTCTCTTTTTTATGTTTTATAGTTAAATTTCTGCTGGGGTAAAGGTGAAGCTTTTTACTTTTATAATTTAGATTAATCTCCCTTAGTTATAATAAATAAATTTTAAAACCTGACTTAACAAGGATACCGCCATATTGGTCGGTTGGTAATATTTTTTAAACTGGTTTTAACCTGACTTAATGAGGATACCGCATGGTTGGTCGGTTGGTAATTTATTATTAATTTGACTTAATCAGGATACCGCCTATATGGCTGGTTGGTAAATATCACACATATTTATATATTATAATAAGGGATATTTCTAAATTATAAATAGTAAAGGTAGATTAATCTCACTTTAATTATAATATGGAAATTGTGATTTAATAATATGGATTAAAAGTTGATTCCGCCTTAATGGCTGGTTTTAATTATGTAACATAATGTGACACCGCCTATATGGCTGGTCTTTAGGTGACAGTTAATTTCCGCCTATATGGCTGGTTTATGGATAAATAATAACACCGCATTTATGGCTGGTTCAACTTAATTAGATAATACTGGCAATTTCCATATTATAATAATTTGAGATTTCTAAAGTGGATCCTCTAACCCCCAGCATTTTATTTTATTCTAGGGAAGTGATGATGAACACAATATTCACACACTTAATAATTGATTTTCTTTATTTATTGGTAATTCTTTAGTTTGTTTATTGAGTCTTAAGCTTAATGCTTCTTGTTGTCTGATCACCAATAAGATTGATGTGGTAAGCTTAAAATGAACTAGACATAGGGATTTTAGGTTTTCAGCCTTAGATTCAATAGCTCACGATCTTCCTTGAGGATAGATAACCCTTTAATAGATTTCCTTACGGGATAGACATATACCTGTCGGGCGGGGGTAGCCATAATTGGAACTTGGTCTTAATGAATCCAGGTAATTTGATTGACATATGAATATGGTTCAATTGGGTTATACTGGGTATTTGCATCTGACCATCGACAGAGGCTTTTGCATATCATCGTGTTCCAGGTTAGCAAATTAATTTATTACACATAAATAAGAGAGTCAATTCATCTTTTAATAATATTGTGTGAGTCACGACCCAGATCTTTGAGTCTTTTCTTTCTTTTTCCTTAATATTTTCTTTTGAGTCTGTTTTTATTTTATTTTGCACAAACCACATTCAATCAATTCCCTTCTCCCTATAATTAGATACTTGTAAATAAATAGTATCAATATTTATTAACAATAGTAGAATTAAGTCCTCATGGGATCGATATTTTTATACTACTTGAACGATACGTGCGCTTGCGTTATACGTGTGTGTTTACGCCGGTCAAGTTTTTGGCACTGTTGCCGGGGACTTATTTTTCTTGAGTTATTAATTTTGAAGCTATCTAATTTACTTGTATTTAATTTCTTTATTTTTATCTGTAATTTTTATTTCTTATTTTGTTTTCAGGTGATTGAAAAATGGAACATTATTGGGAGATTGAGAGATCGCAAGCTTTACTAGAAGATACACCCCAAATCTGGGAGCAACAGTCCGGTTTTCTGAGGCCTGTTGTCCAGCCCAACAACTATCACTGGATGTTAGAATCAAGCAATACTACATTTGCTCATCAGAACGAAATGGGGAGATGTGTAATTTGTGATGGTAACCACTCGAGCGATCAATGCATATACTTTTCAGAGTGGCAGAATTATCAGAATCATTCAAGGTACGAAGAACCATCAAATTTTCCATCTTATCCACCATCTACCTACGATCTTCATCAACAATCAGAACCATCAGAAGAAGATCAGATGATTGACACGCTCAAAGATTGGTTCAAGAAACGAGACGAAGAGTTGGATAGGATGCTTGAAACATACCAGAATCAACTCGAAAGTATTCAGAGACAATCAGAATTCATTCAGAGATTGACAGATCAGACGAGACAATGAATAGAAAACCAGAACTACATACCTCAAGAGCCAGTTTCAGATGACACTGATGAAGCCTTCAAGTACCAATCATTTCACAATAACACTTCAACAGAGGAGGAGGCTGAGCAATATCAACAACCAGAGGTATCAGTTCAGGAGCATGAACCAACAAAGTCTCAATTTGATTTTTATTATTCTGACTCTGACGAGGATGAAAAAGCTGAGCTATTTGTACCAACTGCACCAACAACGGAGGATCAAACTTTCAATCCTCAAAATGAAGATCTTGGAGCATGCTTTACCATGATGTTCGATGAAGATCTACTTGAACCATCTATTCCAGTCATATCAGAGGATGAAGACCTAATGTCAGAAACATCTTTACATCATCAGGTTGACACTTATGAAGCATGTTTTTCACAGATGACAGATGAAGAACTGAATGCGGAAATCCTAAAATTCATCTGTGAAGAAAAGGTGGAGCACGAAACAGAGCAAATGGAGGAGCAACTGTCTGAACTTATTGAAGATTCAGTGCATTCAGGAGAAACATCAGTGTTTTGGGGAGTACAATTCAAAGACATCACCCAGAAGCTTGACAGAATGGAACTTCCATTCAAGGTCAAGCACCATACAAGACCTCCTGATTTTCTTTCTTTCTTTTCAGGAACCACTGCAGCAACAAAGGTTAAAAAGGTGGCACAAGCACTGAATGAGATAAAATTCTTTTTGCCACTTTACCATTGGAAGAGACCCTTCAAAAGCAACGCTCATGGGATTGTCATTAATCGGACATCCAAAATGATGCTGAAACCTCATTGACATATGGATTTCAGTCACGTCTGGCTGAAGATGAAAATTTAGCGCTAGCAGGGAGGCAACCCATGCAATTTGTTGTAATTTTTGTATTTTGTGTATACATGTTGTAGAGTTTTTAATTTCGTGTGTTATTTTTGTAGGGAAAAGCACAAACGGAGCATTTTTAAAACAGAATGAATGGTGTTTGGCAATCGGAAAGAAGAGAGCTAATTCATTTGTGATGGCTGAGTAAAGAATTAATTCTTGAGACGCATCCTAATGAATTTATAATAAGAGAGTGGCGTATTGCGTACATAATTCTGTTGCCTTAATTATTGCTTTGATTTGCTTTTCTGTTGTAATTATCTTTATTTTCATAGACAGGATCCAGACTTTTTGACCTTTCACGATTCATTTTGTTGTTTAGCTAACAAGCTTCCTTTGGAAGATACTAGTGCTATTATTACTCACCCGTTTCAGGTACTATAAAATCCAGCTCGTCATTGCACTTTGGAAGGCATCCTGATTTGAGAAAGAAATACATAAAAAAATGGAAGCCACTTCAAGAAGACGAGTTGAAAACATCTGTGTGTTTTGCGGTAGTAGTGTTGGTACTAAGCCACAATACGTAGAAGCAGCACAAGAGTTGGGTCGAGTCTTAGCTGCAAGGAATATGCACTTAGTATATGGCGGAGGCAATCTTGGACTAATGGGGATCGTTTCAAAGGCCGTACAGGAAGGAGGCAGTCATGTTTTGGGAATCATCCCAAAACCCTTGGCGGAGGCAAATCTTATTGGATCATCAAACGGAGAGGAACTTATTGTGCCAGGTATGTCCGAGCGACTAGTGGAAATGATTAACCGTGCTGATGCTTTTATCGTTTTGCCAGGTGGCTTGGGCACATTGGAGGAAATTTTTATAGTGCTATCTTGGGTGAACCTGAACATACACCAGAAACCGCTTGGACTGTACAACATTGATGGATTTTATGATTTTCTTTGTGTGTTTCTTGGTGATGCCCGGAGAAATGGGTTCGTGTCAAAACCTATGAAAGAACTCCTCTATACTACCAGAACTGCTCCGGATCTAATAGACCAACTCTTAGCCTATGAACCACAAGTTGACCCTATCTTTTCAAAGATAAATTGGTCTGAGGACGATCGTGGTAAGAGGCATCGGATTAATCTGGATCTTAACCTTTAATTTCCTGTAGAATTTCGGCTAACCAGGTATTATCTTCTAAACTCTTCTTCTATTGTTTAAGACATTGGGGACAATGTCTCATTTAGGTTTGAGGGAGGGAATTAGTTGATCAGTACCTTGTTTTTAGTTGTGTGTTGTTTTTATTTTTAATCCAAAAATTTTTGAAAAATACAAAAAAAAAATATTTAAAATTTTTCAAAAATTACAAAAATATTTTGCGTTTTTGTGTTTTTATTTTGACTAAAAAGGTGAAATTGGTAAGAGATAGTTGAGTAAGGAGTTTCCA
Organism: Zanthoxylum bungeanum; assembly: GCA_019454045.1. Lineage (NCBI taxonomy): Eukaryota > Viridiplantae > Streptophyta > Magnoliopsida > Sapindales > Rutaceae > Zanthoxylum > Zanthoxylum bungeanum. The sequence goes on along the minus strand of SKCR01046027.1, from coordinate 70,304 downwards.
CACCTGAGACGTATCTCAAACCATTTTTGAAACAAGTTAATTTTTGTTTATTTCCTTTTGAATTATTTAATTTGTAAATTCTCCATAATACTGACTAAAATGGATCTTCATATACTCAGTTGACAGATATTATCAACATGCATAGTAACATACGGACATGAGTTATAATTGAAAAGTCTGTAATATTCAGTGCTTTAGTTTAATTGGAGGAAGCATCTCAAAAAGCAATGGAGTAAAAATAAAATAAAATAAAATCTGAGATCCAGAGTTATTAAGTCTATAAGTGTGTTTTAACACCTAGTGCCCTAAAACCAACTGGTTTGGGAGTCACTGGCCCAAAGCTCGCTACATGGATCAAAGATGCTGCAAAAATATATATATCTGAAGTCTGAGTAATTAAGTCTGTAGGGGTGTCTTAACACCTGGTGCCATAAAGCCAACTGGTTTGGGAGCCACCGACCCAAAGCTCGCTACATAGATGGAAGATATTGTATATAAATAAAAAATAAAATCAAAAATCAAAGAAAAAAATCAGAAAAATCAGAAAAATTATTCCATTGCTACAAAAATGTGTGAAATCTGATAGAACTTTAGGACAAAAAATATTACTCTCTTATCAACTACACTTATGACTGTTATGGGAAAAAATGAGTTGTTTAATATTTTGTTGGTTGTGTATATGGAGAATGGTAAATATAATCGGAGAATTTACTTATTCGGTAATTTAGAAAGAAACAAAACAACTAGTAACTTGGAGTAGAAGTTTCACCTGATTAGTCACTAACTTCTTTATTCTCTTTTCGCTTGTCTTTTTGTTTTTGTGTGCATTAGTTTTACTTCCTTTTTACTTTTGTAAAATGTTTGTGGGTATCATTTTTGTAAACCCTCACGAGACTACAACTCGTCCACTAGGGACACCGTGATCCCTACGAAAGTGGCTTAGTTAATTTTATTTTTGTTATTTTATTTTGTGTTTTTCTCGAGGACTAGCAAAATGTTAGGTTTGGGGGTGTGATGAGTGGTAAATCTATCACTATTTCCCACTCATTTAACCTAATATTTTGTATATTTTCTTGAGATTTTTGAATATTTTGATGTGTTTTGTGTTATTTTGTAGATAAATAAAGTTTCAGGACATTCTGGAGGTGATTTGGAGCAAAACAATGAAAATTGGCAAAAAGGGCAATTCGGTAATTTGGCCGCGTCGCGACGCCTAAAGTACGCCGGGTCAACGGGTCAGAATTTGAAAAGTTGACTTTGCTAACATGCGTCGTGCCACGTGTCACCATCACAGCCGATCTCCTAACGTGCGCCGTGCCACGTGTCATCATCTCAGAAGATCAGCTAAAATGCGCCGCCTGCCACGTGTCAAAAATCTATGGTGCCGACAGAATGCGCGTGACACGTGTCACCTTCTCATTGGACCGAATTATTGGAAAATCACATTCTGCCACGTGTCGCCTTCCCATTGCACCACTTTCAGCGCGTGCCACGTGTCATTTCCTGATTGTTCCGACATCGTACGCGAAGTCAACCAGTATTGACCAAAAACGCGTTCCAACGTCGCGACGCTGGGAGCTTTGGCGTCGCGACGCCGGTACCAAATTTTGCCTATAAATTCGGCTCCTCTTCACTTCATTTGGTGTGCTTTCCTTGGGAGTTTTTCCCTGTTTTTAAAGGATTGCATCTAGTTTTTGTAAAAATAAATAATATTTAATTTATGTATTTTAATTTTCAGTAGTAATAATAGTTCTTCTTCTTCTTCTCTTTTCTTTTATGTTTTATAGTTAAATTTCTGCTGGGGTAAAGGTGAAGCTTTTTACTTTTATAATTTAGATTAATCTCCCTTAGTTATAATAAATAAATTATTTAAAACCTGACTTAACAAGGATACCGCCATATTGGTCGGTTGGTAATTATTTTTAAACTGGTTTTAACCTGACTTAATGAGGATACCGCATGGTTGGTCGGTTGGTAATTTATTATTAATTTGACTTAATCAGGATACCGCCTATATGGCTGGTTGGTAAATATCACACATATTTATATATTATAATAAGGGATATTTCTAAATTATAAATAGTAAAGGTAGATTAATCTCACTTTAATTATAATATGGAAATTGTGATTTAATAATATGGATTAAAAGTTGATTCCGCCTTAATGGCTGGTTTTAATTATGTAACATAATGTGACACCGCCTATATGGCTGGTCTTTAGGTGACAGTTAATTTCCGCCTATATGGCTGGTTTATGGATAAATAATAACATCGCCTTTATGACTGGTTCAACTTAATTAGATAATACTGGCAATTTCCATATTATAATAATTTGAGATTTCTAAAAGTGGATCCTCTAACCCCCATCATTTTATTTTATTCTAGGGAAGTGATGAAACACAATATTCACACACTTAATAATTGATTTTCTTTATTTATTGGGTAATTCTTTAGTTTGTTTATTGAGTCTTAAGCTTAATGCTTCTTGTTGTCTGATCACCAATAAGATTGATGTGGTAAGCTTAAAATGAACTAGACATAGGGATTTTAGGTTTCAGCCTTAGATTCAATAGCTCACGATCTTCCTTGATGATAGATAACCCTTTAATAGATTTCCTTACGGGATAGACATATATCTGTCGGGCGGGGGTAGCCATAATTGGAACTTGGTCCTAATGAATCCAGGTAATTTGATTGACATATGAATATGGTTCAATTGGGTTATACTGGGTATTTGCGTCTGACCATCGACAGAGGCTTTTGCATATCATCGTGTTCCAGGTTAGCAAATTAATTTATTACTCATAAATAAGAGAGTCAATTCATCTTTTTAATAATATTGTGTGGAGTCACGACCTTAGATCTTTGAGTCTTTTCTTTCATTTTCCTTAGTATTTTCTTTTGCGTCTGTTTTTATTTTATTTTGTAAAACCACATTCAATCAATTCTCTTCTCCCTATAATTAGATACTTGTAAATAAATAGTATCAATATTTAATAACAACAGTAGGAATTAAGTCATCGTGGGATCGATATTTTTATACTACTTGAACGATACGTGCGCTTGCGTTATACGTGTTTGTTTACGCCGGTCAAACATGAGTCGGATATTGTTCGCCTCGGCAGACGGATCGATCATGTATGCCATGATATGTACGCGACCTGATGTCTCGTATGCTTTGAGCATGTGTAGTCGCTATCAGGCCGATCCAGGTGATAGTCACTGGATGGCAGTTAAGAATATCCTAAAGTATCTTAGACGAACTAAGGATGCTTTCTTAATCTATGGAGATGGAGAACTTGAGGTAACTGGGTATACCGATGCAAGTTTCCAAATCGATAAAGACGACTGCAAGTCGCAATCCGGGTATATATTTTGTTTGAATAATGGAGCAGTAAGCTGGAAATCTTCCAAGCAATAGACTGTTGCCTATTCAACAACAGAAGCAGAGTATATTGCTGCAGCTAAAGCAGCAAAAGAGGCAGTTTGGATCCGTAAATTCCTAATTGGATTAGGAGTAGTTCCGTTAGCAGCTGAGCCTGTTCCATTGTATTGTGACAATAACGGGGCTATAGCGCAGGCTAAGGAACCGCGGTCTCATCAACGATCAAAGCATGTTCTTCGACGTTTCCATATGATTCGTGAGATCATACATCGTGGCGATGTGAAGATCGAGAAGGTCGCATCAGAGCACAACATTGCAGATCCGCTGACGAAAGCTATTCCTCAGCAAAAATTTGAGCGACATGTACATAGTTCAGGTATTAGATGCTTGAGTGACTGGTATAGGCCAAGTGGGGGATTGTTAGACAATTATGACCCATAGCCTCACTATTTGTAAAAGACATTGTGGTTTTTGTAAAAATTAATTATGTAGCAATGGAAATTGCATTTTATCATTTTGTAATTTGATTACTTAAATATATAAATGATAAAAGTCCTTATGATTAGTTCCGGATTATAAGATATGAGACAGTATCAATCCATAAAGGTTTAATCATTAAATATCCCTAGTCGTAGTATTATCGAGATTGGACATCGATAATGCGGAATAGATTAGTATTGCACTTATGCATGTTATGGAAGCGTAACGACATAGTTCTCAGATATTTAAGTATTTGATACTTATGCAAGTGTAATATGAGGTTCTGTTTACCGATGGTACGAAAACAGCTTCGCTCTGGATAGACCCCGCGGAATCCCATTGGTAGTATGACCATGTGTCTATGGGAATCCGCATCAGGGTAGGTGTATTTGGTCTTAACCTGAGACTTGCATCGCTAGTACTAGCGACAATCAATACGCTTTGGTTTTGGTCGTCCAGGACTTTAACAGGTTCTGTGTACGCCTCTTCTGGGTTTATTGAGAATCGTAGTGTATTGGGTGTGATGTCAATATGGAAGTATCACTTCAGTCATATGGAGATGATGATCACGCAGGGATACAGAACTGGTACTCTAAATTGGTTGCAACCATCGGGATAATATGAAATGGTCATGATTATCCGATTAAAGAGACTAGTTGCTTGTAATCTGATATATGCTTCGTACGGGGCAGACACTATTCCAGCCCCATGCCTTGCATGTGACATCCGATACTGGATCGTAATACGCAATACTATGTATACTACGCCTGATATAGATTATATATTCCATTAAGAATATTTCTAGAGAATTGGGTAGGCACGGTGCTTTGCTAGAAGCCAACCATGTCTCGTAAATTGGTAAAAACATAGTACGAGGTACATACGTGTTCGGATAGTCCGACGACCGGATTTACTTCCAACATAACCAGGGATCTCTTGGGTCGCTTCCCGAAGATTCACCGATAACGTATGATTCGAGCATAATTAATTTGGGATTAATTACAGAGAGATTTTATCTAGGATAAAATACTATTTGAAGAGAGAGAACGATTAATTTGGAATTAATCGATAAAATAATATATTCGATATATTAAACGAATTTAGATTTCGACGCGGAATTAAATTAGATTTTAATTCGGGCAAACGAATTAATTTAGAATTAATTCGCTAGCGATGTGAATAGTAATTTTCCTAGTCATGATTATTTAATTAAATTTGATTTAATTACGTCGCAACGGAAAATTCGTTAATTAGGAATTAACGAACCCAAGCCCGGAATGTGTTTGCGAGGCCACTCCAATTTTGAATCAAGTGCGGCCACAAGTCAGATCGCTTGTCACATCACATGTCTCTTTAGTGATGGATGTCAAGTCACCTTTAGGTGATTGACAACCAGTCGCTATTCATGATGGTGGTGGTGTTGGGCAATTAATGTCATTTTGCCTCCAAAATTGGTTTTGCTTTTTGGAAAAGGTTTTTACCAAATTTTGTGAAGACTTTTGGCATATGTTTTTAGAAAATAAAATACCAAAAATCAAAAACTCTCTCTCTCCCTAATAGCTCAAAACCGTGAGCCTCCATTCAAGAACAAGGAAAATTGTTTTTCTTTCTTCACTTGCTAGCACACTTCAAGAATCATTCAAGGTGATAGGGAAACCATCCCAAGAGCTTGGAATCCTCTCAAAGCTTGTAGCTTGTTCATCTACTTCAAAAGAGGAACCTTGGTCGAATCTTGGAGGGCTTCTCAACAAGAAATTTTTGTTATCAACACTTCCATAATCCGTTCATTGTAAGTATGATTCCACCATACTTCTTTATGTATTCACATGTTTTATGCTTAAATATGATCTTGGGAATGCCTTAGAAATCAACAATGGTATCAGAGCCTAATTTGAGCATGAAAAAGATTAGGGTAAAATTTGGGTAAATTGGATTTGAGCATGATTTAACCAAATTGTTTGTTTGAGCATGCTTGTATATGGATAAGTTGGAGTTATATATGATCAATTTCATGAAAAATTAATTGAATCAATTTTTGCCCAAAATGTTGGCTTGGCCGAATGCATAGTAGCTCTAAATGTCATGGTATTTTTTATTTTTTGATCATTGGATGAGTTGAAAGACATGGTTATATTAATTTAAGATTCAATCGGATTGAAATCGGAATCGAATGTAAAAACCCCAAAAATACCGTGAGCTATGGAGCATGAAATGAGATGATTTATTGTTTCAAAATGTTGGACATGAGTTGAACAAATTAATACATGATTAATTGATTAAATTAGTATTTTGGAAATATTAATTTAGATAATTAATTGATGTAATACACTTTAATTAATTGAATTTTTAAATTTGGAAAATTAAAATTTATTAGTTGGGCTTGATTTAGAATTGGGCTTATAATGTTGTATTTGGGCCTAATGGGCTTGGTTGGGCCAAGTTGCTTTAGGTCAATTGGATTGGATCCAAATTGGGCCTAAATCATTCCATTAAGTCCAAATATGACAAATGGGCCTTTTATGTTTAATTGGGCCTTATGGGCCGAAATGGTTTCTTGGCAAATAGGGTGATTCCTTAATTGGGCTTTGGTATTTAGGTTTGACCCATATTGTGTTGGACAATTATGACCCATAGCGTCACTATTTGTATTGATCATGGTGTTGTTGTACAAATTAACTATGTGACAAAGGAGATTGTTCTCTCATCATTTGTGATTAGATCACCAAGATATATAAATGATAGGAGGTCCCTATGATTTGTTCCTAGATTGAGAATGATATGAGACAGTATCGGTCCACGAAGGATAAATCATCAAATATCCCTAGTCAGAGTATTATCGAGATTGGACATCGATAAATGCGTAAAAGACTAGTATTACACTTATGCGCGTTGTGAGGGCACAACCGCATAGTTCTCATATATTTGGGTATAGGATACTCATGCAAGTGTAATAGGAGGTCGTGTTTTACCGATGGTACGGGAAACAGCTTCGCTCTGGATAGACCCCCTCGGAATTCCATTGGTAGTATGACTATGTGTCTATGGAAGTCCGAAATCAGGGTAGGTGTATTTGGTCTTAAGCTGAGACTTGCACCGCTAATACTTGCGACAATCAATATACTTTGGTTTTGGTCGTCCAAGGCTTTAACAAGTTCTGTGTACGCCTCTGATCGGTATATTGAGAATCGTAGTGTGTTGGGTGTGATGTCAAGACGGAAGTATCACTCCAGTCATATGGAGATGATGGTCACGTAGGATACGGGACTGGTGCTCTTATATGCTGCAGCTATCGGGATATTATGACTAGGTCATGTATATCCGATTATAGAGACTAATTACCAGAGATCCGACATGTGCTTCGTACGGGGCAGACAGAATTCTAGCCCCAGGCCTAGCACGTGCCATCCGATACTGGATCGACATACACAATACTACGTATACTACGCCTGATATAGATCCTTATATTCCTGTAATGATATTTCTGGAGAATTGGGTAGGCATGGCGCTTTACTAGAAGCCAACCTTGTCTTGTAAATCGGTATAAACGTAGTACTAGGTACTTATGTGTTCGGATAGTCTGACGACCGAATTTACTACCAACATATCTGGGGATCTCATGGGTCGCTTCCCGAAGATTCACCGATGACGTATGACTCACACTTTTATTAATCTGGGATTAATCAGATGAGAGAGAAAATTAATCTTGGATTAATTGAGGAGATATTTTATCTCGGATAAAATATCAATTAAAGAGAGATAACGATTAATTTAGAATTAATCGCTAAAATAATATATTAGATATATTATACAAAATTGGATTTCGATGCGGAATTAAAATTAGATTTTAATTCGGGCGAACGAATTAATTTAGAATTAATTCGTTAGCGACATGAATAGTGATTTTGCTAGGCATAATCATTTAATTGCGTCGCAACGGAAAATTCGTTAATTTGGAATTAGCGAACCCGAGCCCAGGATTGTTTGCGAGCGCATTCACGTTTTAAATACGAGTGCGGCACGCAAGTTAAATCAAGCGTCAAATCGCTAGTCACATCAAGCATCAAATCATATCACTTTGAGTGATGTGACAATTTGATTGATTGAGTGATGTGACTTGATGGGAGTTGATGTTGGTAGTTGTGAGCTTTAATTAGTTTGACTTTTCAAAAGCCAAAAATTGTGTATATGATTTTTTGAAAATCAATTACCAATTTTACAACACATTTATCATCTCTCTCTTCATTCTCTTCATCTCTCTCTCAGAAAAACTGCCATTTTCTCTCTTCTGGTTTTGCTCACTGCCGTGAGCTAGGGGAAGCAAAAGTGTGATGATTTTGTGGCAAAATCATCAAGAGCTAGCACTCCGAGAGACATGCGAAGGTGATAGGGAAGTCCAACCATGAGCTTGGAATCAACACAAGCTTGGAGCTTTCTTAGAAGATGATCCAAAGCCGGATCCATGGAGAGGCAAAACTGCCACTGTCGAGCACTCACAAGGGCTGAAAATAAAGATTTTTTGATCACCGCATCGCTCAACCGCTCAATCTAAGTATTCTGCAACTCCCTTGTTGTATTCGCACTATGTTTCTTGCTTTATATTCAATCCTTGGGACCGTAGAACTCCAACAATGGTATCAGAGCGATTGAAAAGCATGAAATTTGATTAGGGCTTAAAATTTGGGTAAAATGTTTTTGAGCATGATTTAATGAAATTGGATGAATTAGTCTGCTTAAATGTGTTTTAATTGAAGATTGATTGGATCAATTTGATCAAATTTTGTTTGGAACAAATTTGCCCAAAGTATAAGGCTTGGCCGAATGTCATGCCTTAATTTGTCTTGGTGAATTTTTGATTTTAATCATTGGATGAGTTGGAATCATATTGGGTATGATGATTTAATGTCGATTGTGCATTTAATTGGATTGAAACCGAATCGGACACAAAATCCCCTCCATTGCCGAGAGCTAAAGAGCATGAAAATGGGTTTGATTTTTGATAAAATATGTTGGACATGTTTTGTTGTTAATGAGCATGATTAATTACGCTAATTGGTATTTTGGAAATGTTAATTGAGTAATTAATTGTGTAATACACTTTGTGTAATTAAATTGTGAAATTGGGTTTTTGTAATTTAATTATTTGGGCTTAAATTGGATTTAGGCTTGAAATGTTGTTATTGGGCTTATTGGGCTTGGTTGTACCAAGTAGGGTTTAGGCTAAATTGGTTGGATCCAATTGGGCCCAAAACCGCCTCCATAAAGGCCAAATGTTACTAATGGACCTTTAAAGTTTAATTGGGCCTAATGGGCCTAAATTGATTTCTAGGCTTATGGGGTTACTCCTTGATTGGACTTTGGTTATCGGTTTGACCCGAGTTGACCAAAAGTCCATGCCTTAAGAAATTAATTAAAAGCCCATTGGACTTTAATTAAATTAATGTTGGACGTTAATCGGGCTTTGAGACCCGTAACGATTAAATTTGGAATTTAAATCGTAAAAGGTTCGTTAAATAAAGTGTAGTATTTAATTTGGAATTAAATAGCGAATTAATATTAAATACAAATTGAATTGGATTTAATTTTGTAGTTTAATTTAATTCGAGAATTCGTACTTTAAGTACTTATTCGCAAAAACGAGTTTGACTCGCGCAAAATCAAATCATTGTTTGAACATTAGATGGTCACTAATTATCAGATTAATTAATTTGATTAGATTGATTGATAACATGCTTGTGTGAATACATGGTTGCGATGCATGAATAATGTATATCGGATGGATATTAGATGGGTGGGGCAATTTTAGAAATTATTGTAATAAATTTGGAATTTATTAATTGGACATGCGTGTCCAGCCTTATTACCTCTTTATTCTTTGTATTCTATTCTCACCTATTCCCCTCAATGTAAATGAGGTTTCTTTAGAAGTGTAGTGTAACAGGTAGAAGTAATACATGTGCTAGCGGGAGAGAGAAACGGAGAGATTTGATCTAGGATCAATGTGTAAAGTATCCATCCGTATATCATTATTATTTCATTATACGCGCTTTATTATGTATTTAGAATGCATGTTTAAGGGTGTATGATGATGAGACCTTAACAAAGATAATAAATTGGTTTCCAATTTGCACACGAAAAACCCTCATAAATATTAAGCGTTTTTCCTTCCATTGAGTGATTCTTACTCAAGATCCAAGACTGGCATTGGTTTGTTGGCCAAAGTCAAGACCTTTGTCCGTTGAGGATGTGTTTGAATCATGAAGGCTTTGTTCCATATTGGTGTCTTGTCCAAGTTGTGGTTTGTTGGCCAAAGACAATACCACTTCTTGTCCATCAACATTGATTACGAAGCTTTCCATGGTCAATGGGTCGCGCTTAACTGGGATCACTAAGTTTGTTGTGCCAAAGCCAAGGCTTAGTTGATTCAGAGGAAAAAGGTTAGGTAATATATTGGATATATTGGCATATATAAGATATATGTTTCGGACTTGGATGTCCCCCTACTGGATCTAGGAATTGGATTGGATCCAATTGATCTTAGAGATCTACCTAGTTAATTATCATACAATTTGTTGGTCAAAGTCAAGATTGTGTGATATTTAACGGGATCCTAGCCCACTAGGAAACACGGTTTCCCGAGTACTCGACAGAGGGTTAAAGGCTCACCGAAAAATAGTGGGAGGCAAGAATTAAATTTGCAATATTCGTTTAATTACTTGCCATACGCGCTCAATCAAATATCATTCGTCAAATAAATAAATGTTAGTTTGATTAATATTTAAATGTTGTTTTAATAAAACAGTTGGACTGTATTCAAACTAATTCATTTATAGTTGATTATATAATTGGATTATTATAATCAATATATTTGATTTAATTAATTATAGTTGATTAAATAGTTGGACTATAATAATCATTATAATTAATAGTACCGAAATCGTTGATTAAATAGTTGGACTATTAGAATCAAGATAAATTGAAAGATTGACGTTTAATACATAATCCTAGGGAAAATGTATTTAAATGGTTTAATTTTCAAATTTGGAATAGATTTCAGGATGGTCCTGGAAAATAATAAGTTACTTTATTTGATAAAATAACATATTATGCCTAAGCCCGGAGTTAATAAAATAGTAGAGCATAATCTTTGGAAGATTTATGTAATGATAACTTTAGTGCTTAATCCATTAAGCTTGTCGCAGTAGACTCCTTAATTTCTTTGTCAGAACTAATGGTTAGATCCTTAAAGTATGATAATGAAATTGAAGGATCTTCATAAATCTATACTTAGATTTTAGAAGTACTAAATTGCAATAAATAACTCTTGAGAGTTAATGACTATTCTCAAGGAGATAAAGTCAAAGTTTGCAATAAGACAAGTAGCGCTAGTCGCACCATACTTCGATATTCTAGAAACCCGAGGCTAGGCCAAAGGCTTCTGGAATGTGGAAAAGGGCAAAGGCAAAATCATTATAATCTTCTGGGAAGATAAATGACATATCCTAAAATGTCTGCCTTAAATTGTGGCAAACGGGATCGCGGAAGCGTGACTGCAGTTTGGACAAGGCAGACATTAAGGAATTGAAGACGGGGCAAGGCTCTGACTTCAAATATGTTTGTCATAATTATGTTCACTACTAGTATCTAAATTGGATTTTATATATTTAGTGTGATACATAAATATATGTACTGATATTCAGAATCTGCTATGAGCAAGATACTGACTTCAGTTGAGATTTATCTACGAATTGGAAACGGGACGAAAGTCGTTGTTTTAACCGTAGATACCTAAGTTTAGGAACTACCCTTCGGGTGTGTACCTAAATTTGGAAACTGTTACAATGTAACTAGTTTGACTAGAAACGTTATCTTTATATCAGTGTTCAATCCGTTGCGGATGGACCTTTATATTCTAGAACACTAAAGTGTTTTATTATATAAAGATGATATTGAGATAAACGCATTAGATGTGAATAACAGCATTTATATTTTGAATATAAATAAATCTCAAACGTATAACATGACAAACAAATAGCTCAAACTGATTTGATCAGATGAAACATATTATGCCATTGTTGTCTGGGTCACAATTAAACAAGACTCGTATATCCACACTTTTGAAGAGTGGGTACTATGACAAATTTGATTCTATTCAAATAAAGTCTATGAATCTAGTTTATTGGGCAAAATGCCTAAAACACCTTTACTTGGTAAAAAGTGCAAATGCCACCGATCTGTTAGCCCTAGTTCATAGTGAAGAAAGTGGGTCCATGTCTAGCTAGGCTAGAGATGGGTATGAATATTTTGTGACCTTTACGGATGTGGCATCTCGTTATGGTTATGTGTTTCTTTTGAAACACAAATCGGAAACTTTTAAAGTTTTCGACACGAAATAGACAAACATATCTACTAAAGTATTAAATCGTCACGGTAAGACCGTAATGGAAAATACTTAAGTAATAAGTTTCTCAATACTTGAAAGATGTCAATCTTATTGAGGTATACCAACTGACTACGTATGAGGAAGTGATACAAGGTATCGACTCCCTGTTATGGCAAAGTGCCAAAACATCCGAAATGGATTCCATGTATATCAACTATGTTTGGATACTAGTTGATGTACCGCAAGTCATTGTGCCTATTGGTACTTTATAAGTCTTCAAGGAAGACATACATGGATGGCAACATACCAACGTTATAAGCTAGGCTTGTAGCAGAAAGGTATCGTTATCAACATTGTGTTGATTACGACGAAACCTTTTACCTGTTGCCACGGTAAATCCATTTGGATAATGCTTGCTGATGCTGCATGTTTCATTTATGAAATATGACAGCTGAACGAGAAAATTGTTTTCCTGAAAAGGAAACCTTTTGGAGGATGTTTGCAACATCCTGTCGGTTTTGTCGTACCAAAAACTAGCAAACAAGGTTTGTAGGTTACTCAATCCATGTTTGGATTGAAGCAAGCATTAGGTTCTTAGAATTATCGTTTTGATGTAATCATAATAGTTTATGATTTAATTCAAAACGAAAATGATTCTTGTGTATATAAGAGGGTTAGTGAGAGCGCACTGACAATGGATGTCCTATAAAATAATGATAATATGTCATTTCTTGGAAATGATATTCCCATAAAAACAGTCGGTGAAAGCTTGGATTTCATGAAAAACTCTCTGAGAAATCGTATATTGAAAAATGTACGCGACCTGGTGTCTCATACGCTTTGAGCATATGGATTCACAATCGGGCCAATCCAAGTGATAGTCACTGGAATGATGTTAAGAACATCCTTAAGTATCTTATAGAACTAAGGATGATATCTTTTACTATGGAGAATGATAACTTGAAGTGACTGGGATCACTGCTACAAGTTACCAAACCGATAAAATGACTATAAGTCGCAAACAGTACTATACAGTTTGAATAACGGTACAGTGAGCTGGAAATCTTCCAAGCAAGATACTATTACTGAATAAAGAAAAAATGTGGGTTATTACTACAGCTGAGGCAGCAATAGAAGCCTTCTGGGTCGATAATAAATCTAATTAGATTAGATATAATTCTTTTAGCAGTTGGGCTAGGCTACAACACAAGCTAAAGAATTAACGGTCTCATCAACGATCCAGATATATACTTCGATATTCATCTGATTCGTTCGGATCATACATCGTGCCGATGTGATGATCGAATAAATCGCATCAGATGATAATCATGCAAATCCGCTGACGAAAGCCTTTCTCAGCAGTTTGAGCCAACCGTACATAGTTCGGGTGTCAGACACTCGAGTGACTGGCTATAGGCCAAGTGGGAGATTGTTGGACAATTATGACCCATAGCGTCACTATTTGTACAGATCATGGTGTTGTTGTACAAATTAACTATGTAACAAAGGAGATTGCTCTCTTATCATTTGTGATTAGATCACCAAGATATATAAATGATAGGAGGTCCCTATGATTTTTTCCTGGATTGAGAATGATATCAAATATCCCTAGTCAGGTTATTATCGAGATTGGACATCGATAAATGCGTAAAAGACTAGTATTACACTTGTGCGCGTTGTGAGGGCACAACGGCATAGTTCTCATATATTTGGGTATAGGATACTCATGCAATTGAAATAGGAGGTTGTGTTTTACCGATGGTACGGGAAACAGTTTCGCTCTGGATAGACCCCCTCGGAATTCCATTGGTAGTATGATTATATGTCTATGGAAGTCCGAAATCAGGGTAGGTGTATTTGGTCTTAACCTGAGACTATCACCGCTAATACTTGCGACAATCAATATACTTTGGTTTTGGTCGTCCAGGGCTTTAACAGGTTCTGTGTACGCCTCTGCTGGGTATATTGAGAATCGTAGTGTGTTGGGTGTGATGTCAAGACGGAAGTATCACTCCAGTCATATGGAGATGATGGTCACGTAGGATACGGGACTGGTGCTCTTATATGCTGCAGCTATCGGGATATTATGACTAGGTCATGTATATCCGATTATAGAGACTAGTTACCAGAGATCCGACATGTGCTTCGTACGGGGCAGACACAATTTCAGCCCCAGGCCTAGCACGTGACATCCGATACTGGATCAACATACACAATACTACGTATACTACGCCTGATATAGATCCTTATATTCCTGTAAGGATATTTCTGGAGAATTGGGTAGGCATGGCGCTTTGCTAGAAGCCAACATTGTCTTGTAAATCGGTATAAACGTAGTACTAGGTACTTACGTGTTCGGATAGTCCAACAACCGAATTTACTGCCAACATATCCGGGGATCTCATGGGTCGCTTCCCGAAGATTCACCGATGACGTATGACTCGCACTTTTATTAATCTGGGATTAATCGGATGAGAGAGAAAATTAATCTGGGATTAATTGAGGAGTTATTTTTTCTGGGATAAAATATCAATTAAAGAGAGATAACGATTAATTTGGAATTAATCGATAAAATAATATATTATATATATTATATGAAATTGGATTTCGACGCGGAATTAAAATTATATTTTAATTCGGGCGAACGAATTAATTGTAATTAGTTCGTTAGCGAGGTGAATAGTGATTTCGCTAGGCATAATCATTTAATTGCGTCGCAACGGAAAATTCGTTAATTTGGAATTAGCAAACCCGAGCCTGGGATTGTTTGCGAGCGCATTCGCGTTTTGAATTCGAGTGCGGCACGCAAGTCAAATCAAGCGTCAAATCACTAGTCACATCAAGCGTCAAATCATGTCACTTTGAGTGATGTGACAATTTGATTGATTGAGTGATGTGACTTGATGGGAGTTGATGTTGGTAGTTGTAAGCTTTAATTAGTTTGACTTTTTAAAAGCCAAAAATTGTGTATATGATTTTTTGAAAATCAATTACCAATTTTACAACACATTTATCATCTCTCTATCTCCATTCTCTTCCTCTCTCTCTCGGTAAAACTGCCATTTTCTCTCTTCTGGTTTTGCTCACTGCTGTGAGCTAGGGGAAGCAAAAGTGTGATTATTTTATGGTAAAATCATCAAGAGCTAGCACTCTGAGAGACATGCGAAGGTGATAGGGAAGTCCACCAATGAGCTTGGAATCAACACAAGCTTGGAGCTTGCTTAGAAGATGATCCAAAGCCGAATCCATGGAGAGGCAAAACTGCCACTGCCGAGCACTCACAAGGGTAGAAAATAAAGTTTTGTTGATCACCGCATCGTTCAACCGCTCATTGTAAGTATTTTGCAACTCCCTAGTTGTATTCGCACTATGTTTCTTGCTTTATATTCGATCCTTGGGACCGTAGAACTCCAACATATTGACCATAGTTTGTTTATCATTGTGAGTGCTCAAGTGTGTTTTACAACTTCTTAAACAAAACACTTGCGGTTTGTGAAATCCCATTGTTTGGGTATTTGTAACGGTTTTCGAGAGAGCCTACATAGAAAACTCATTGTAAAGGTTCGGATTGCATCTTGTGTAAACCTCTTGGTTGCGGGTGAGTCACAGAAACTCGCTATTAGTGAAAAGCTTCAAGCGCGGCTTTGGGGAGTGGACATAGGCATTGTTGGCCGAACCACTATAAATCTCGGTGTTGTTTTCTCTATCCCTTAACTCTTTACATATTGCAAGTTTTATTTATTACATGCTTATATACTTAGAAACTTGCATATATGTGATATATTGAAATAGAGAAATTCAACCTAAGGTTTAATCGGCAAATATACTTAAAATCAGAAAAAAATTTAATTCCGCATATTTTAGCTGTAACCCAATTCACCCCCCTCTTGGGTATAGTATTTGTTTGTCGCTAGTGCTTGTAGGTAATTTCAACTCATGCCTATCACAGCTTGCTTCCTCCACTAGCAACATCCTCGCTACTCACAACCATTAAAAATAGTACCATCACAACAGTCCTCACGCTACTATAAAAAAAATGAGAAGTTTGAGATGTTAAAAATAATACCTGCTTGAATTTTCGAGACGAACTTTTGTACCGTTCCGTCTCATTTTTTAAAACAAGACATAAAAATATGTCATAAATTCTATCCCAAATAGGACAAAATCTTGTTGGGGCGGGATGGGACGAGAAAATTATCATCTCTAGACATGGTAATGAGACTTTTATGTTATTTTTTTAGCTTCATGAATATTTAATGAGTGTGTAGAGTAAAAAGAGTTATATAATTTAATGATTTAAGCTATAGTGTTTAGAGTAATAGAGTGTTCAAAGAAAATTTTATAGTGCAAATAGTCTCACCTTTAAAAATAACTATAAATATTTTTTCTAATGATTATTCTTAATAAGTCCAAAATAATTAGGCCTATTTCAATTCAGTCCAAACCCATATAGTTTTTCTCATTTAATCTACCAATATAAATATAGTCAAATAATATAATTACAAGTTTACCACTTAAAAATAAAAAAATAAAAATATGCCCATGTCTTAAGGAGCATTTATGGTTTTTTTTTTCTTTGTAATTTTCAATGTTAATACAAAACATCTACCAAAATATATATTATTTCAAAAAACAAATTACATATTATTGATTTATAATTATAAGCTTTAAAACAAGAACCAATATCAATATGTTTTCACAAAAAAGGGTAAAAGGCTCTAATATTTATAAGAGATCATCAATCGACTATTTTAAAACATTCATATCTCTTTTATTTAAACTCCAAATCATAACCTGTAAAATAATACATATAGTTAAAACACATATAGTTAATGTTCATACCTACAACTTTTATCAATGAACTTCTCTCAAATTAGGACTTTCACAGGGTCAAAATCAGTCCCAAAATTACTATATAATACATAATATACAACCAAGAAATGTGATTGTGCTCACAAAAATGTTACTGTCAGACCAACCATTTTCAAGTACTCATATATATCCTTCATCCAAATTTCAAATCATAATATTTAAAATTCTACACACACTTAACATTATACCTGCAACTTTCATTAAAGAATCTCTAAATTAAGTGTCTATAATATTGAAATTAGTCTTAAAAATATTGCATCGTACAAAAAATATATCATAAAAATGTGACTATGCTCACAAAAAATATGACTATCCTTATAATATATGGTCACATTTTACCTAAATCTTATTGAATTCAGTCATAATCATATTTTATATACAGTCACATTTTATCTAAGTCACATTAAGTTTAGTCATGGTTAGATTTTACTTAAGTCGCACTGACCTCGGTTATAATCACATTAATCCCAATCACAATCACATTTTACGTAAGTCATGTTTTAATTAAGTCACATAGAGCTTATTCATGTCACGATTACATTGAGATCAATCATAATCATAATCATAATCATAATCATTGTCACATTAAGCATGTCGCAGTCAATTGAGTTCAATCACAATCTCATTTTACCCAAGTATCATTTTAACTAAGTAATATATTGAGCTCAGTCACACTCAGTCACAGTTACAGTCATATTAATTTCAGTCACAGTCACATTGACCTATGTCATAATCATATTTACCTAAATCACTTTCAACTTACACGTCCTGTTAAAATCTCAACCTTTTAATTTATATTATAATGCGGTAAATCATGTCATGGTGCTCAAACTATCATGAAATCACTAATAACACTGTTTTGGATTCAATTAACATTGTTTAGATTATAGAGTCGATGATTATCATAATAATAATAATTTTATTTATTATTATTAGATTATTTTAATTCTTTTCAGTTTTCCCAGCAAGCCATCTCCATCGTTATAAGCTTTAATATATATATATATATATATATATATATATATATATATATATAAAATGTTACAAACAAATATTATTGGACTGTAAGTTCATGCATATGCAATCAATATCACACTTTATAGATCTAAATTCACAAGTGAGAAGAATTATTAGGATCTTAGTTGATTTAAATTTTCTCTTTATGGAGTCTGAACTTATAAGTGATTACAATTTCTAGAAATCCCAGGTAGTTCACCCTTTTAAGCTCACCCCACTTTTCTCAAACAACTCAGGTAGTTCGTCAGTATAACACTAGCAGTATCGGGATTTGATTCACGTGCCTTAGTCACCTTTCGGGTTGGTCCAGACATTTAGGACATTATTTTCATGTTTTTAAGATTTATGTTGTAAACCTTAATATTGGAGACTTTATTTGGAGATACGCTAAATTATAATTTAAGAAGTATAATTTTATTTGCATATATTTTTGAACTGTATGACATGTAGAAAGCTTGAACTAAAGAGGTCTGCGAACCCTTTTCTAGGGTTGGGCCCACTCTAAGGAGGGGGTCGTGACAGATTTGGTATCAGAGCTTAAGGTTTTAGATTCTGTAGACACATTGTATTAGATAAGGGTATAAAAAAAGTAGTTATGTGTTTTTAAGAAAATGTATGGATGTGGTCGTGGTACTGATACTCAATGTGGGAGAGGAAGAGCTTGACGATATGTGAGAATATCGGGTATTGGTATTGAGAGACCTCACACTCAGCCTGTAGATCTTGAATAAAATGTAGCTTCATCTGGAGTTACACCGATTATTATAGGTAACGAGGGTTCTAAACCTATACCTTCAATAGTTCTGACAGTTGCCCCCACCGTTATTCCAGCACCTGTATCTGACCCTATTCCTGTGACTATACCTAATATGACCCTTGCTGCTCCTTCTTACGTTCTCCATATTGCCACACATTTAGACGATGTGTTGGGGAGGTTTATTGACGTAGTTTCACATATAGTTACTAGAGGGCTAGCGGCCAATGTACCTTCAAGCAGCAGTGGTAACACGAGCAAGTTAAACCAGTTTCCCAATTTGAGATCTCCTCAGCTTCATGATACGGCAAATCCCCTCGCTGCATAGAAGTGGTAGGATGACATCGAGCATATATTTTGCGTGTTAGAATTGACCAATCAAGAGAATGTTAAATTTGATGCTTTTATAATGAAAGGTGAAGTTGAGACCTGGTGGACACTACTGACGGATAGATTGACATCACCAGATTATTGGAGGGTTGATGGACATATAAAACCTCGGTATATCACGTGGGATATGTTCGATGAAGCCTTCAATGAAAAGTACTTCCCTCATGCCTATCAGAGTGAGCAACGTCGTCAGTTCGAACATATGGTTCAGGGACCAACAGAGACAGTGATGGAGTATGAGAGGCAGATGATTTCTTTATCTGGCTATTATCCAGTGTTAATACGACGTGGGGAAGACAAATGCGATAAATTCAAGGGTGGACTGAGATAGGTGATTAGATCAAGGATCTCGATTTTAGAGAAGCTGCCATACACAGTACTAGTTTACAGGGCTATGATTACAGAGAGTGACATCAAAATATGAAGAGAAGCCTGTGAAGATCATAGACCGAAAGGTTCAAGAGTTGAGATCCAGACATATTCCACTAGTGAAGGTCATGTAGACTAATCATCATATATAAGAGGTAACTTAAGAAGTGGAACAGGATATGAGGGAGAAATACCTAGAGTTGTTCAAGGATTGAGAAATTTTGAGAACAAAATTTTTGTAAGGTGGGTCGATTGTAATATCCCATTATCATTTTTCTCTTTAAACCTAACTAATCCCCACCACCTTATTATCACTACCTAATATGTGTTTATTTGTCCCCTAAATCAAACAAAACAACAACCACTTCCATTATTAAACAACAAACCTATTTTATGTATTTAAAGTTGAAACAA
This sequence comes from Zanthoxylum bungeanum, assembly GCA_019454045.1. NCBI lineage: Eukaryota > Viridiplantae > Streptophyta > Magnoliopsida > Sapindales > Rutaceae > Zanthoxylum > Zanthoxylum bungeanum. The sequence goes on along the minus strand of SKCR01046027.1, from coordinate 50,244 downwards.
AGGAGAGGGTGAGGAGAGTGTTTTATTTATGGGTAAATTTTCATTGAGCATTTTGAGAGAAAAACGAATCCAATAGAGAGAGAAACAACTAGAGAGAGAAAAAGTGTGTCCAGAGAGAGAAAGTGCTTCGTTCGACGTGGTCCGATCACCTTTTCTAATGAGTAACCATATATGGAGAATCCTCTCGACGGGACGAATTTGAAGGCACCGGTCCGTCGCTGAGACTCCTCTGAACTTGTTCTCACGCGCCTCCACGTGCCCACGTTTCGCCGAGTGTGTTCCTCACATTCCAGACTAGAATCTTTCCCTCGTTAAGATACGCATTGTAGACACTTCGTTTGCCTAAATTCGACCTTCGGTTGTTGAGAAACGAGATAAAATGGTATACCATTCTTCGGTAACCACCGTGCATCAGCCGTCAACACCACCATCATTATGATCCTTGTGACGTATACTAACCATTGGTTCATTCGTTGTGAAATTTGGAGGTCGTTGGAGCTTGGTATGTGACTACTCATTGGAAATCTGTAAAATCTGTCAAAAACCTTCGGAATATAGGTAATATTTGAGAGTTTTATGACTATAAGGATATAGTATAAATTTTTTGGGGTTAAATTGAAAATTTAAAAAGTTCGGGGTAAAATCATAATTTTGGAAAAATTGAGAGACCTGATCGTAATTTTATACTTTTTAGATCTTAGCGATGATATAGACATATATAGGACTTTTACATGGATTGAGGTAGATACAGCGCACGATGATTCCATTAACATAATTGTTTGTTGATTGATGTTTGCCGTAAAAGTCTCTATATATATATTGTAGTATAAAATTTAGTTATATATATAAATGTGTGTCTGTGTCTGTGTATATATATATATATTGAGATATTTATTGAGTTATTGAAGGCATGACAAATATAAATTCGTGATAGTTAAAATGAGATTGATGAATTGAATGTGAGATTTGATTGTATTGGATGATGTGTGTTGTTATGTTATGTCACCTATTTCTTCTTGAAAATTGAGATAATTCTCAACATAAAAGCTATAGGTCTCGGTCTAAAATTTCTGACCATATAATGATCACTGAAATCAGACGTCAGTAGCAAAATTTAGAGCCAAAATACCAAAGGTTGCTTGTGACTCATTTAAGCTAATAGAGAAAATGTTGAAACTGAAAATTCATCATGAATCTCCGGTTGGGATTTCAAAGATTTCTAATACACTAACATATGATTATATGCATAACGACATATCATGCATGATGAATTAATTGTACTAGACATGTCATGAATAACTGGCGTGTTACAAGTGGCCTATTGCAGCATTGTGAAAGCTACAGTTTTTCAAATATTTGGCCTTCAAAACACATGCTGCCAATGAATCAAGTTATTGAAGTAGTGTCCACCCTTGTTTTGCCAAAAGGGCTTGGTTGAAAAGTTCCATATTCCTGAATCTCATGGCCCTTCATCCTTCGGTTTACACATTCTATCCCAGCTTTACCAATGGACATTGCTCCTTGTATCTGATGTTCCCCACCAAAATATATTAAATTACTTTTGAATTTCATCACAAATACCCCATGGAATTCTAAATACACTCATTGTATATGTGGGCATAGCTTAAGCTACATTCTTGATGAGAATCTCTTTACCACCACTGGAAAAATGTTCACTTTGCCAATTCCTTAGCCTGTTGACAACTTTGTTCTTAATCTTATTGAATAGACTCTTTTTATTCCTACTGATCATCAAAGGTAGCCTAAGGTATTTATCCTGAGGGGTTGTAGTATTCATCTGAAATACATTCTTGAGCAGCTAAATTATTTGGGGCCTTGTATTTTGACTGAACAAAAGCGATGACTTTTCATAGTTGAAGATTTGCCCCGAAGCGGTTTCATAAAATTGGAAAATATTTCTCAACTCATTATTGTCTTTCTCTGTAGTTGTCGTGAACACAATGCAATTGTCTGCAAATAGTAGATGAGTAATAAAAAAAATTCTTGTTAAACCGCAGCCTAGAGAAACGATGCTCTTGTTTAGTTTTGTGCAATAAACCTGAAAAGACTTCTGCACACCAAATAAAAAGGTATGGTGAAAGTGGGCACTCATGACGAAGCCCTAATTGGGGCTGAATCAATCCTTTTATTTTCCTATTGACAATGTCCGAGTAAGACACTAAGGTTATGCAGTCAAAGATAAACTTAACCCAATGATTTATGAATGAAATTTCCTACAAGCACACAACAAGAAATTCTATATACACAAAAGGGGGTGACTTAGGTAATGGCCTAATATTGCGTAAATAAAAATTCTTGCCGATTTTTTATCAATTAAGCTTATTAATCAATTTCTCAATCACAAGCTATGCTAAATAATATGGAAAAATAAGATTAAGCTTGTGATAAAATCAAGAGATAGAGTTAGAGAAATTGATACCGGTGATTTATAGTGGGTCGGCCAATAATGCATACGTGCACCTATCCAAACCGCACTTGAAGATCTCCACAAAGTTGAATCCATAATTTACACCGATTTTTCCATGGCTCACTCACAACCAAGAGTTTTGTCCCCTATGTGCACTCCAAACCTTTACATAGGATTTTTCTAATAGCCCACTTTTTAAACCCTTACTATGAGTTTTGTTCATAGGCTCACCCAAAACCTTTTACAAATTGCCCTTTTGAGTATACCAACTCAACAAAGGTATTCCCAACCAAAAATGTCAAAATAATGAAGATTAAGTACAACTTGGGCACACACAAAGATAATGAAGATTTAGTGTGAGTAGCTAACACAAGAAATCTAAACTCATTACAAATTATATGAAGGTGTAGTGTGTGAGCTTGAGTATGAAAGTGTATGAATATGAAGGTTTTGTAAACTCTCTATTTTTGTTTTAGAATAAGTTGTATGAAGGTTCAAGAGCTTGGTAAAAATGAAATTGGGCTCAATTTATAGAGAAAATGAAAGGCAACCCATGCTCTCTCTCTGAGACTAGTATGCTGGTCTAAGAGGCCGATATGTCGGTCTGCCAAAGCACAAAAGCTATATTACCATTAAAGATTCAAGCGTAATACCGGATTACTGACCAGTATGAAAGTTGATATTCTGGTGTGCTCTTCGGTATGGGAACCGGTATGGACCGTCCCGATTCTAGTGGCTGTTCAAACTCCAGCTGACCAGTATGGGAGACCGGTTTTGAGTAGCCTAGTTCCAGAGAGCATGCAAATCTATCAAGGCAGAGCAGTGATATCTTTATGTCGGTGTAGGAGACCGTTATGTCAGTCTCATTGCAGAAAATGCAAGATTCGAAAGTTAAGAGGATTTTATACATGAGCCTAATGCATCTAAATGAATGTAATTGTCCTATGAGCTCAAAGACTTAAATTAACACCTCACTTTATAAAGAGAGCCCTAAGCTAAGACCATAAAAGATTTTCTCCAATAGGTGCTAAGTATTCACATTCATTGATCTGCATCCCCAATGTGCTTCTATAAATTTTTATAATGTCCACAAACGTACGTCGAAGTCTTCTAGTGTTTGCATCATCAAAATCCATCTTGAGAATATATCGCCAGCAATCTCCCTTTTTTTTATGATGACAACCTTTAAAAATTATGTGATTGAATCTCCCCTAAAATGTTGACGATTTTGCTCTCCCTCAATGTATGATTGTCTTCCTATAACAACTTAGATGTTAACATTAGTATAAATTTGCTCCCCCTTAATACAAGGGTAAGGGTAACACAAGTTTTAATCTCATTACATGATTTCTACCCTTTTGACATTATCAAAAAGAATGGAGAAGTAAAAATTAAACTCAATGAGATACCAACCAATATGTGCATAAAAAATATAAAAGTTCATTAACATGCACATTTACCATTTTCATGCATTCCTCCTCTTTCGCCATACAATATGAAATTCATGCATAGATCATTAAAATCATTCAAATTAAGTCAATATCCATGCATTTCATTTTCAACCAAAATAGATCAATGGCAAGACATATTGAATGCTAAAAAAAATCAAAAGGATCATATATATCATATAAATCAATAAGTCCTTTTGTGATATCAATTGATACAAAATGAGATTAATAATGTGATTAAGCATAGATAGATACCAATTGACCAATTTAAATTCAAATTGCCTAATTACTAGTATGTTTCACAGTCAAGTCCAATTAAATATCAATTAAAATAAGCGTACATATATAAGTTGGAGGAAACAGTACCAATATTTCCGTAGACACAGATTTTACCTCTTACCGTTGTCACCAAGTGACAAATCCACCAATCATAAAAACCATTCATTTTTTAGGTAGAGTTTTGATCTTTTTCTTGATGATCTCTTTCCTCATTTTGTCAAGTCTTTGGGATCAATAGTTTTTCTCATTGATTGACATTTCCCAAAGCTCCCCTACAGAATCTTTCAAGCACATTTTGGTACCCAAACTTTCTTTTCCTCATCACTTTCCTCTTGAAGATCATCAATAACTATGGAAGCAAGATTTCTTGTTCCATCATCACTCTCCTCCTCAGATGAGATAGTGTCATTCGCTCCAATTTGCCTTCATCATTTTTTTCTTAAATTTTCCTTTGAATCTCCTCATTGGGCAATCGACAACCACATGACCCGATTTTTCACACTCATAGCAAATAATCTTGTCTTTCTTGTGCTTCAGTGGCCAATTCTCATCCAACCGGGATTTCCCTTTATACTTTTCGGATATGAGGAATTTCTTGAACTTCTTGGTCAAATGTGCCGACTTATCATCACTATCTTCTTTTTCATCACTTGATCTAGCATCATCCCCTTTCTCACAAATGACTTAAGGACTATTTTCTTTTTATTCTTTTCTTCTTCTTCCCTTGGGTCCATCTTGAGCTCCATCTCATATTCCAATAATTTTCCCACTAAATCATCCAATTTCAAATTATTGATATTATTTGATTCCTTGATGGAGGATATGAAAATCCTATACTCTTTAAGGAGTGACCTAGGAATCTTCTTCACTTGATCACTAGAGTCAATGCGTTTCCTTAAAGCGCTAAGTTATTTCACAATCATTGTGAGCCTAGAAATCATATGCTTGATATTTTCACCAGTTTCCATTTTGATGCTATCTAACTCACACATGAACTGGTTGATCTTTGACTCATTGACTTGGCTTGTGCCCTCATTGACCATTTCCAAAGACTTCCATAATTCATATGCATTTCCAAACTCCAGAAGCTTGTTAATTTGACTCCGATCAATTGCAGAAAGAAGATGGTTGAGTTCCTTAGCATTTAAAGAGGCTTTCATGTATTCCTCTTCGGTCCATTCAAAATGAGGTTTCAGAAATTCCACACCATTATTATCCTTATTCATTGGCATTTTAGTTCCTTGTGTGATCACTTTGAAGGATCGTACATCAACAGCTAGTAGGTAGTTTAACATCCTCATCTTCCAATAGCTATAATCAATTCCATTGTAGAAGGGAGGTTAAGTGGTTGAAAATCCATCGGTAAGATTCGTTGAGTAGCTTGTAGAGGTCATGATCTATTCTCGGACGGTTAGGTCTTTGTTGAGAAAAACTTGCTCTGATATCGATGGAAATTTCCTACAAGCACACAACAATCAATTCTCTAAACCCAAGAAGGGGTGAATTGGGTAATGGCCTAATATTGCTGAAATAAAAATTCTTGCCGATTTTATGCTACTAAACTAGTAGCTTTATCAATTAAGCTTATTAATCAATTTCTCAATCACAAGCTATGCTAAATAATATGTAAAAATAAGATTAAGGTTGCGATAAAATAAAGAGATAGATTTAGAGAAATTGACACTGATGATTTACAGTGGTTCGGCCAACAATGCCTACGTCCACTCCCCTAAGCCGCGCTTAAAGATTTCCACTAAGTTGAATCCACAACTTACATCGAGTTTTCCGTGGCTCACTCTCAACCAAGAGTTTTGTCCCTTAGGTGCACTCCAAATATTTGCACAAGAGTTTTCCCATGGCTCACTCTTTAAACCCTTACTATGAGTTTTGTTCCTAGACTCACTCATAACATTTTACAAATTGCCCTTTTGAGTATACCAACTCAACAAGAGTCTTCCCAACCACAAATGTTTGAATAATGAAGATTAAGTACAACTTGGGCACACACAAAGATAATGAAGATTTAGTGTGAGTTACTAACCCAAAAAATCTAAGCTCACTATGAATGATATGAAGGTGTAGTGTGTGAGTTTGAGTATGAGTATGAGTATGAGGGTGTATGAATATGAAGGTTTTGTAAACTCTCTGTTTTTGCCTTAGAAAAAATTGTATGAAGGTTCAAGAGCTTGACAAAAATGAAATTGGAGTAATATCGAATTAGTGACCGATATAGAAGTCGGTATGTCGGTGTGCTCACCGGTATGGGGAATGGTATGGACCATCCCAGTTCCAGTGGCTGTGCAAACTCAAGCCGAACGGTATGGAGTAGCCTGGTTCTAGAGCGCATGCAAATCTACCCAAGGCAGAGTAGGGACACCAGTATGATGATGTAGAAGACCGTTATGCCGGTCCCATTGTAAAAAATTCAGGATTCGAAAGTTAAAAGCATTTTGCACATGACCCGAATGCACCTAAATGAATGTGATTTTCCTATGAGCTTAAGGACTTAAATTAAGAACTCACTTTACAAATAGAGTCATCAGCTAAGACCATAAAAGATTTTCTTTAATAAGTGCTAGTCTTCACATTCATTACTCTTCATCACCATTAATGTGTTTCGACATCTTTTTGTAATTTCCGTAAACACACGTCGAAGTCTTCTAGTGTTTACATCTAGGGTGGCAATTTGGGTCAGAATTCATTTATTCGTTCGATTCGATTCGCTTTAAAGCGAATACGGGTTTGAAAAAATGGATTCGTTTAATAAATGGGTCAATTCGATTCGATTAGTTTATTAAACGAATCGAATACGAATTTAAGCTCATTGATTCGTTTATTCATTTAGGATTCATTTTATTATTTTTATTTACTAGTTCTTGTTAACTTCCAATTAAGATTCGAGAAATTATAGCTAATTATCATAGAAAAAATAATATTTTCGATATTTGGTGAGGTATTTTTAGTAAATATATTATTTACATATATCATATATATATATATATAATATATATATATATATATATATATATATATATATTATATATATATATATATATATATATATATATATATACATATATATTTATGAAGAATTAATGTAAATCAAGTGTGGTAAATTATTTTATTAAATAATATCATTGACTAAACGAATAAACGAATATTCGTATTCGATTTGTTTAACAAACTAATCGAATACGAATAATGATATTAGGATTCGTTTAATAAACGAATCGAATACGAATCCATCACATTTTGATTCGATTCGTTTAGGATTCGATACAAATTCGATTCGTTGATTCGTTTTGCCACCCTTATTTGCATCATCAAAATCCATCTTGAGAATATGTCGTCAACTGTGAATTCCAGCTTCTCTAAAACTTTTTCCATGAAAGTCCACTCAATTTTGTCATAGGCCTTGCTTATGTCTAGTTTTAGTGCCACCAACCCAGTTCTTCCTCTTCATATATTTTAGCTTATACATAACACTCATATCCAACCACTATATTATCAGTGATGGGAACATGATGGATCCACGTTGCAAGGAACTGTATTAAGATCCCAAGAAGAAAATTTGTGCAGTCTCCGGATGTTATTCCAATAAGTGAAGGCAACCCAAATCCCAAAACGAAATGACTGAGCCTTCAAAACCCTGTGGGCATAAACTTGCCAAATGCCAATATCACTGAAAAGGGAATTAAGAAGCTTAAATTGTGCAAGAGTTTCGGCTAAACCGTCAATCAAAGGCCAGACACTTCATTTGGAACTCCTAAATGAAGATTGGTCATGAGGTCAAAAAGGGGAGATGCATACAAAATTTTTACTGCTGTAACTAATTTTCTCAAGGGAACCTTTCTCCAGTAACGGTCGTAGAGTACAGCAATAACTGAAGGATCAAGATTCAGATATTGTGTTTGGTAGCAGAAGATTAAACTTGACAGAACAGAAAGCATGGCAACAAATGCTACAAGACAAGTTAAAGGGCAGGAGATGCTTTTGTCGCCAATAGCCATAATAAGATCAAATAACTACTTCTTGATAGTTTCTGCAATTGATTTCCTGGCCACATTTTGATATGATACTTGCGCAAAACTCCATCACCAGCCGCAGCCAAGAATGCATAAGACTGGAGAGCAACCACCCAATGTTTTTTGCCATATTCTGCTACAAGAGTGTCCTTCGCAACTTTAAGAATCGACACTACAATATTATTGGGGAGCACACTTGCCATGAGGGTTGGAAGAGCTTTACCAGCTACTGGAAACAATGCTAATGACGCCCAGGATAGAATCTGCGGAAAGGCTGAGAAGTTTGATTTGCATGAGAATTTTTTATTAGTTAATAAACCACCAACTTTATTTTCAATCTTAGCTGTTGGTTCACTATTAAGCTTAATTGGCAGGCTTCAAATTTTTAGACATAATAAGTCCCTAGTTTCTCCTTAGACTTAGTCCTCCCAAGCCCCAAGTCACAAAATTATATTTTCTTGCCTCTATAGTTTAGAAGTTGTTTACAATAATAGTCAATCATGAACCACCTCCATGCAAGCCTCCAAGATATTTTAGGTGAAGTTTGAAAAATGGGAAAGCTTCCAAAACTACTTTCGGTGGATTACTATTCACTTGTTGAAATTATTAGCCTAAGATTTGCTATAAATACAAAGCTCATTTGTGAGCTTTAGGCATCCCAGACAAGTAAGCTTCATGTAAAGAAAGCTTTGAGAGTGTAAAGTGAGTGGGGTTTTTGTAAAGTTTAAAAACTTGTAAATTTTATTCTTAAAGTAATAGAATTCGATTTTTCTTTATAAACACTCTTCAGTGATTAGAGAATCACAACATGTGGTATCAGAGCTTTGGTTATACGTTGGCATCGTAAAAGCGAAGAACGAAACTCGGTTCGAAAAATTCTGAGTATCGGGAAAGTTGTCAAAAATCAATTTTGAGCATATCATTAGCCTGTTCATGTCGAGACAAGCACAGTGGTATTTTTTAGTGACCAAACGGAGGCCGAACCAGCCCGCACACCCCAGGCAGTAGCGAACCCACACGCCAGATGATGAGCGGAAAATATATCAATATTTATCACCCCTTTGACTTAATATTTTATTTGGTTTCTCGAGTTTGATGAACATTTTGATGTGTTTTTATTTATTTTACAGATAAATAAAGTTTCGGAACTTACTAGAATCGAATCGGGGCTAAAACGACGAAATTCGGATAAAAAAAAAAAAGCAAAATGGGAATTTTCCAAGGCGCGTCGCGACGCAGAAGACTATACGCGTCGCGACGCTGAGTCAATAATTCAGCCTACCAACACTTAGCCCGCGTCGCAAAGCATAAGACTATGCACGTCGCGTTGCCGAGTCAATAATTCAGTCTGCCGACACTATTGTAACGCACGTCGCGACGAGCATGTATTTTGCGTCGCGACGCGCATCGATTTTGAAGCCTATATATAGCAGTTGATTTCATTTAGAGTTTTCATACTTTCCTTGAGGTTTCTATTAAGGAACTTAAGGATTGTATCTTGTTTGTATTTATTTTTAGTATTTTTATTATGTATTTTTATTTTTAGTAATAATAGTTTGTGTTTTTTCTTTCTTTTATGTTTAGTAATTAATTTCCGTTGGGGGAAGGGTGAGGCTTTTAATATGATAATTTAGATTAATCTCCCTTATTTTATAATATATAAATTATTTTTAACCTGACATAATTGGATACCGCCGATATGGTTGGTTGGACTTAATTAATATCTTTTTAACCTGACATAATTGGATACCACCTATATGGTCGGTTGGACTTAATATAATTAATTTATATATTATAATAAGGGAGATTTCTAGATTTGAAATATCAAAGGTGGATCCCTCAACCCCAGCATTTTATTTTAAATCTAGGGAAGTGATGAAGCACAATATTCACAAGTTTAATAATTGATTTTCTTTTATAATGTGTTTTACATTGGCTTGTTTATTGAATCTTAACAATTATGCTTCTTGTTGCCTGATCACCAATAAGATTGATGTGGTAAACTTAAAATGAACTTGGAAAAGAGATTTTAGGTTTCAGCCTTAGATTCAATAGCTCATTATCTCACCTTATAGATTTCCTTCCAGGATAGGAATATACCTGTCGGGCGTAGGTAGCCATAATTGGAACTTGACCTTACTGATTCGGGTAACTTAGTTAACATAGGATATAGTTAATTGGGTTACTTTGGGTGTTTGTATTTGACTATCGGAAGAGGCTTATGCATATCTTCGTGTTCTAGGTTAACAACTAATATTTACACATGTATAGGAGAATCAATTCATCATTAGAATAATATTGGACGGATTCACAACCCTAGATGTTTTCTTTATTATTAATTTCCTTTGTTTTATTTTATATTTTTATTTATTATTTTAATCAAATCCAACTTCAACCAGCGAACAATTCCTTCCAACACCAATTAGATACTTGTAAATAAATAGCGTCAATAATTAATATTCATAGAAATTAAGTCCTCGTGAGATCGATATTTTTATACTACTTGAGCGATACGTACGCTTGCGTAACGTGTGTGATTTCACCAATCACCAGACGCGCAACACGTACTACTGAAGGTTGAAGATGATCATGTCAGCAGCCACGTCAGCACTGTGTCACCACACATCAGTGTCGAGTCAGCAGCTACGTCAGAACACGTCATTGCCATGTCAGCGTAGAGTCAACAGACACGCCAGAGCCATGTATCACCACATCAAAAGACACGTCATCTGCCACGTGTATGCCACGTCATCTGACACATCAACATTCGGTCCCACTTTACCATGTCAGCATATCTGGTAAATTTCATTAACCCTCTAAAGTCTCTGAAATTTATATTTTAGCCCCAAAAGTTTTAAAAAATTATAAATCGACCTCTGAGTCAGATTTGGACCAACGAATAGTCAAATCCACCAATTTCGACCGTTTCATATGCGACGATGACACCTAATTTATGAAAATCAGTCCCGATTTTGCCCTTTTTTTCATTTTAAAACTTAAAATGGAAATGTAAGATTCACATTCTGGTGCAATGATTAAGCTGATGGCAACCAATTACTCTCTCTTGAGACCTCGAATGATAGATTATTTGCACTGCAAAGCTATGTATGATGTGATCGAGAATAAGGGAGTGAAATCAGATTATGTGAAAGAGAGTGATTGGAACAAACTCAATAACAGAACTCTGTGTTAGATTTGGCAGTGTATCGGCCACAGCATCTTCCACCAAGTAGCATATGATACAGATGCTTACGAAATATGGATGAAGTTAGAAGGCATGTATCAGGCCAAGATAGCTCGGAATAAAGCCTTAATAATGAGGCATTTGGTGAACTTGAAGTTAATGAGTGGAACTTCAGTAAGAGAGCACACCAATGAGTTCTAGAGCCTGGTGAACCAGTTGTATGAAATAGACATGCAACTTGCAGATGAAGTACAAGCCCTCCTACTACTTAGTTCTTTTCCTGATAGTTGGAAAATATTAGTGGTTACTCTCAGCAATTCGGCTCCATGAGGCAAACTTACCATGCCTATGGTAAAGATTCCTTGTCAAATTAGGAGGTCAGAAGAAAAGACGTGGGCATAAATCAGACACAAGCCCTCATCCCGGAGAATCAAGGAAGACAACGTGATAAAAATTGAGGCAGGGGGAGAGGTAGAAGTAAGAGTATAGCTAAATTCCCATATGGAAGAAAGCCTATCTACAAGTGTTACTATTGTGGCATAGAAGGCCACTTAAAAAGGAATTACCGAAAGCTACAACGAGAGCAGGGTCAAGGCAATTCCCAGCCGAAGAACAACAATACAGAGACATTAGTAGTTGTCTCATGAGATATAGCCATCAGCTCCATCCAGGAAGAGACATGTTTTCACACCGCAACCCAAGATATCGAGTGGGTGGTAGGTATTGCAGCATCCTATCATGTCACTCCTCACAGAGATTTCTTTACAACATACAAAGTATGAGACTTTGGTGCAGTGAAGATGGGAAATATCAATTCCTCTCAAATAGTGGGAATTGGTGATATTCAAATACGGAAAAATATAGGGTGTACAATAATAATGAAGGATGTGAGACATGTTCCAGAAATTCGGCTCAATCTACTCTCGAGGGTAGCCCTTGACAAACAGGGTTATGCTAGCCACTTTAGCAAAGACACGTGGAGAATGATAAAAGGTGTCATGGTTGTCGCCCGAGGACGTATTTACGGCACTTTATACAAGACTCATGTGAAGAAAACCTCAATATAGTAGGAATTGCTGAAGGTGACTATATCATGAAGGTCGTGACATGGGATGTCGTTTCAGCAAGAGCAGTGGGATTTTCTTGTGTAAATTTTAGAAATAATAGTTATTTAAATTTAAACAATGTGTTATTTATTCCTGGGTTTCGCAGGAATTTAATTTCTGTTTCAAAACTTTTGGATGATGGTTTTTCTATTTCGTTTAATAGTAATTTAGTTATTATTGGTATAAATGGATTAACCATATGCACAGGAAACTCAGAAAATAATTTCTATGTGTTAAGACCGTTAACACATAGGTCACTGCTCAACACTGAAATGTTTAAGGTTGAAAAACTAAAATAAAATGGAAAAATATTTCTCATGATGACACATATCTGTGGCATCTTAGACTTGGTCATATCATCCTTGACCGGATAGATAGGTTGAAAAAAAACGGAGCCTTAAACCAGTTAAAGCTCAGAACTTTACCAGTCTATGAATCATGTTTAGAAGGAAAAATGACCAATAGATCATTTACTGGAAAATATATAAGAGCCAGTCAACCACTTGAGCTAATACATTCGGATATTTGTGGACCGATGAATGTAAGAGCCCGGTGTGGTTATGAATTTTCACCACATTATTGACGGTTATTCAAGATATGGGTACATTTACCTAATGCAGCACAAGTCAGATACTTTTGAAAAGTTTAAGAGTGTCGTGCTGAGGTTGAGAACTAGTTAGGTAAGACGATCAAAACTCTGCGATCGAATCGTTGAGGAGAATACATTGACAGGGATTTCGAAGAATTCTTAGTTGAGCATGGGATAGTATCCCAGCTTACAGCACCTGGAACACCACAGTAAAATGGTATTGCAAAGAAGTGAAATCGGACCCTACTAGACATGATAAGAGCTATGTTTAGTTATAGCTCACTAACAAGTTCTTTCTGGGGGTATGTATTACAAACAAAAATATATATCCTTAATGTAGTTTCATATAAGTCTGTTCCTAAGACTCCCTTAGAGTTGTGAAGTGGTCGTAAAACTAGTTTACGATATTTCCACATATGGGGGTGTCCAGCACATGTGTTGAAGAATAAGACTACTAAGTTGGAGCTGCATTCACAGGTGTGTCTATTTCTAGGCTATCCTAATAAGACTAGAGGTGGATTCTTTTATAGCCCTAAAAATAACAAAGTGCTTATATCGACAAACGCTACGTTTCTGGAAGAGGAATATATGAGAGAGTTCAAACCTCGTAGTAAGGTGTTACTCGAGGAGTTACTTACTGGTTTGACCAGCCCAGCATCATCAATGATAATTTATAAACACATAACACCTTCGACATATGAGCGTCAAATACAATTTTGTCAGAATGATCTTCCACCTAAACATAGTGGGAGGGTTGTGCGATAACCTGATCGCTATCTAGAATTTGGAGAGGCACAAGTTGTTGTTAGGGTTGGTGCTCGGAGTGCCAATTCGGAACGTATTTATGTCTGATTCATAAATATGAACAGTTCTATTTTCCATAATATTACTTATTTAATGGTAGCATCTCTTGTCTTTTATACACATATTCGATCTAATTGCGATTAGATATCTAATTATGATTAGATTGAAACTAAATTTCGTTTAGTGATACGTGTATATTAGACAAAGACCCTAGGATTTACAACGTAGTGCGCAGTCACAACGTAGTTTGTAATTGAAATTGGGAAGCGTCACTATAAGTTGTATATCCTTAAATAAAGTTCCTGGTCAAGATTTACTAACACGGGTCGGTTAGTAAAATTTGTTGAGACCAGTACATGTCGTATATCGTGACTTGGTCTGATGGTTTATCCCAAAGAACCATGAGTCTCGGGAGACTCGTATAGACATGTAGGTGTTTATTTGATAAACACTGAACGATTCACTGAAGATTTCCTAATAAATGGTACACCAACGTTAATAGGAATCTTCTCGAGTTGAGCGACCATAGTGGTCATTCAACTTGAGATACCACTGTGGATTTATGAGTTATCCTCCACACTTTGATGGCAGTCACATCACCGATTTATTCATGATCAGACCTCCACATGTTCGTTGGGTGTGGACTGATGCTTATGATATCCAGTGCGTATCAAGATATGATATGTCAGTCCTGTGTACAGGGAATAGGTATCCTCACGTGTTTACGATCTAGTAAATCAATGGTCGTGGTATAACTTCAGAAATCAGTTCCGAGTGTTATTTAGAGATCGTAAATTGAAAGTTGACTTTATTATACCGAAAGGAATTGACGTTCTTATCTATATCCTAGGTATAATATGGATAGCCTGTGATGGATGGATTATACATGTGCAATGACCTCGACTTGCATAGTTTAGCGAGGTTATCCGTGGTCGTCATAATTCATGAGTGGGTGAATTATGGACACGAAATTGGATTTCGTGAAGGATAAACCTAAACTTAGAGAGTCCCACAATATGAAGTGTACTTGTTGAGCACTTGGGCAACGCGTTTTGAATAATACATATTATTCATAATGCTTTATCGGATTAAGTGAGTTAATTCGAATCGTTTAAACGGTTAAACGATAACACATGCATTAAGGGATTTTTGGTCATTTTATAATTATTTTGTATTTGTATTTGATACATAATTCGATTAGATACACATTAATTAATCATCAAATGAGATTTTGACACATGCCATAAATATATGTATTTGTTATTTAATGTAAATAAAAATACATATATAATAATAATTATATTAATTATTTATTTAGATATTTAATTGTTAAATATTTGAATAGTTAAATAATATCTATATTTCATAAATGTTATGAAATATGTTTAATTATTATTGTTACACTTGAGATGTTTTAATTAAAAACTTTATGTGTACAAATATGATTTGTTACAATAAATTTTGATTTAATTAATTATTTTAATTTTCTCAAATGACTATTTTAGCCCGTTAGAGTCGGTCATTGCTTCTTCAAAAGGGGAAAATTTTTTCTTCTTCTTTTAGAACATCACCATGGCCGAAACTTTAAGAAAGAAAATCCCTAAGATTTGTTTGATTAAATCATGAAGGAAAATTCAAGAAAATGGCTTAGGAAATTGGAGATTAAAGGTAATCCTAAATCTTCTTGAGCTTGGAAATTTACTTCTTATTTTCTTGAATTATTAAAATGGTTCTAGGGTTCCTTTGTTTCCTATATTTGGGGCTTTTGGTTTTGGTGGACGAATTGGAAGCTTATATGCATGTCTGAAGTAGATTTGGATGGAATTATTGTAATTATTATCCAATTTAATCATTAGATGATATGTTTCCATTCTAGAGTATTATAACCACTCTTGTAATGCCTATAATTGTTCTTGGGTACTTCATGTGTGATGACTTTAGTTGGTGTTATGATTAATTGGATTAATCTTGAAAATTTGGATTTAAAGCATGAAAAATCATATTTTTATGTTCTGGATCAGATCTGGAAAATCAGTGAATATTTTGATGAAATTGATGTAATATAAATGTATTTGGTGTTGGAACAATTTCCGGAAATTATTTCGTAGTTGAAATAAGTGAAAACGGTGAAAAACGGCGTTATCGGGTGACTTTTGAGCCAACCGGGTGACGGCTATCCAAAAAGTGAATTTGTCATTGTTCGAGCAGCCCATGAACTGCCCTAACACTATTGGGGCTGACCTGGGCTGTCCCCAAAAGTGTTGGGTGGTCGGTTCTGTCAAAAACACGTTTTGCGTCATTTTGCGGAAAAACGTTTTCGTAAACGTTTCACGACGTTTCTTAGTTGTTTATGTCGTTATTTGATATCGAATAAATAGATTTAGGTGAAATATGAATGAATTATTCATATTGGATATTGAATAATTCATTCGGTAATTTAAAAAGTTTTAAAATTATAATTTCGCCCGAACCGTGCTTCCGCTGCGTCCTTCTCTCGAAACCCCAACAAAAATGATATCAGAGCAGGTTTGATGCTTTATCCATTACATTATTCATGCTTGATATATGATATTTATTCCAATTTTAATATTCACACATGCATGTAATCTATATGTTTCTTCACTTTTCGGTTCTACGCTAACGGAAACGTAACCGAAATTTAATGGTTAGATTGAGTTATGTTTTCTAAGGTAGAATTGAGTTGTTTAGAAAATGATTTAGATTAAAATTATTCATATGATGTAGAGCAATGCTTCCTTGAGGAATATCCCTGCTTAAAATAAGGTTGTAAAGTAACGGGTATTGGATGCATGTTTCCTGGTCCGTCTTGTCAATACGGTTTAATGGGTAACTTTCTATGGCTGCATTCTGAGATCGTGCCAAAGCAATGAGGGTGTAGTTGATAGAATTTTATCCATGCCGGTTGTATATTGATACTAGACAAATTCAAGTGAAAGTGGAAGTCCTGAACGTGCCAAAGCTGTCAGGACTACATCGGTAGCTTGAGTTTGTCATTGGCAAGTGAAGCCTTGATACACCTCCTTGTGAACGTGCCAAAGTTGTCATAACGAGAGACGGTCAGGACCAAAATCAGGAATCACTGGTGAGTGATTGACAATGAGTTGTCTACCTAATGAATATACGTAGGCGAGACCGTGCCAAAGCTGTGAGTCAAAATATATTCATGGGATCCTACTCTCACTATGCTTTCTTCTATGTAATTCCTTAAGAATACTAAGAAGATTGTATCTTGTTTGTTTATTTACAGCTTTCAGTAATTAATTTTCGCATTTGCACTTTCTTTTCTTTACTTTTCAGTCTTTACTTTCTGCAATTTACTTTTACGCACAGTACTTTTCTTTCTTTACTTTTCAGTAATGAGGAGGTAACTCCCCCTGCTGGGGTAAAAGTTAAAGCTTCTATCACTAATATTTAGATTAATCTCCCTTAATTATAATATAATAACTATTTAAAATCTGACTTAACGAGGATACCGCCATATTGGTCGGTTGGTAATTAATTATAAATTGGATTTAACCTGACTAAGCATGGATACCGCCTGGTTGGTCGGTTGGTAATTAATTATTAATTTGACTTAATCAGGATACCGCCTATATGGCTAGTAGGTAATATCACGCAAAGTTAATATATTATATTAAGGGAGATATCTAAAATAGTATTAATAGAAGTGGATCCTCTAACCCCCAGCGTTTTCTTTTATTGTACTTTTCCTTTTTAATTTCCAGCATTTACTTTTCAGCAATTTACTTTTCAGCAATTTACTTTTCAGTATTTACTTTTCAGTATTTTACTTTATGTCTTTTATTTTTAAGCTTTTACTAGTTGTAGATATGTGTCGTAACTAAGCCCGTTATCTGAGGTTGTGATGAATTCCAATATCACCGGTTTATAAGGAGTTAATCTACAGTTTGGGTAATATAAAGGTTTATTTATTTAGTCTTAAGCTTAATGCTTCTTGTTAACTAGCCATTAATAAGATTGATTTGGTAAACTTAAAATAAACTTGGAAAATGGATTTTAGGTTTATACCCTAGACTCAATAGCCCACGATCTTCCTTGAGGATAGATAACCCTTTAATTGAATTCCTTACAGGATATGAATATACCTGTCGGGCGGGGGTAGCCATAATTGGAACTTAATCTTAATGAATTCAGGTAACTTGGTTGACATAGGAATATGATTAATTAAGTTACAATGGGTATTTGTATCTGACCATCGGAATAGGCTTTTGCATAATTTCGTGTTCCATGTTAGTAAACCAATATATTACACAAACGTAAAATAACCACTTCATCTTTAAAAAGATATTGGAATGATTCACAACCCTGGATAATTTCTAAATATTGAATTTTCTCAAACTACTTTCACGCTGTTTTATTTACTTATTTTAAATTTAAAGTCACTATTCAAGTCACCATCCAATCAAACAATCAATCAATTAGATACTCGTAAAAATTTGGCTTCATGAATTAATAGCTTAGGTATTAAGTCATCGTGGGATCGATATTTTTTATACTACTTGAACGATACGTGTGCTTGCGTTATACACGTGTGATTGCACCGGTCAAGTTTTTGGCGTCGGTGCCGGGGACTTATTTATCTTTCACTATTAGTTTTGAGGTTAGATATCTTTACTTGTATCTAATTTTCTTTTTACTTATTATTTCTATTTTCTTGTGTTTCAGGTTCTCAAACACTGTATGAGACGAACCAGAAGCTTTGAAATCCGATCGCTTGACCCAGAAATTGAAATAACCATCAGACAGTTGAGAAGGTCAAGAAGTAATCATCAACATGGAACTTGAACCTTTGGAGGTTGCACCACCAATTCCCATTCGAGACAGAAACATTCTGGTGGTTGACAGCCTTATTTCTCGTATTGTACTTCCTCCATTTACCACTAATTGCGGGTGACATCAAAATATGCATTCAGATGATACATTAATCAGTTCAGTTTGGGGGGAATGCAACTGAAGATCCTAATACCCACATCAGCAGCTTCCTGGAAGTTTGCGGCACTTTCAATTACAACCGAGCAGCTGAAGAAGCAATGAGACTACGTGTTTTTTCATATTCCTTGAAAGACAGAGCTAAAGCTTGGCTGCATTCATTACCAGCAGGTTCCATCACAACTTGGAACACTCTAGCCACCAAATTCCTTGCAAAGTACTTTCCACCACCCAGAACTACAAAGCTGAGGAATGACATCACATCCTTTGTGCAACATGAATCGGAATCCCTCTACGAAGCTTGGGAAAGGTACAAGGATTTGCTCAGAAAATGTCCTCACCATGAGATTGCAAAATGGCTACAAGTCCAAACCTTCTACAATGGACTTTCTGGAATAATGAGAACCACAATTGATGCTGCTACTGGAGGAGCACTAATGGCAAAATGAGAAGATCAAACCTGGGACCTAATTGAAGAAATGGCCAACAACAATTCATTGTGGCAAACAGAAATGAGCATGATCTAAAGAATTGCATGAATTTATGAAGTTGGAGCCAACACAGCACTGAATTCCAAGCTGGATATAATTCGGAAAAATCTAGAAACTCTTAACATGAAGGTTAATGGTGGATCCACAAGTTCACCATTTGGAGGAGCACCAGAGTCAGAATCTTACAACCAACAAGAAGAGACGGTGTGAAATATGTCAATAATTTCAACAGACAGGGGAACAATCCATATTCCAACACCTACAACCCAGGGTGGAGGAATCATCCCAATTTCGCAAGGAGCAATAATTCAGGGCAAAGGAACTATCCACCACATGGATTCCAACAACAAAAGAAAGGCCAGGAGCATGAAAAAGAACCAAGAATAGCGGAAGTGCTGGCCTAGTTAAAAAAATATGATGCTCTATTTCAGAGCCAATCAGCTTCTATTAAAGCACTGGAGAATCAAATTGGACAACTGGCCAATTCTCATAGTTACAGACCGTCAGGTAACCTTCCTAGCAACACATAACCAAATCCAAGAAATCGAAGGAATAAGCAATTCCAAGCCATAACTTTAAAAGGCGGTACTGAAATCAACAAAGATGTAGGAATCAAGGCATCCATTGAGGAAGTTCCAAAATATGCAGTTCCACAGATGGAGGAAAAAGAAGCAAAGGAAAAAGATCAAAAAAGAATCACTTTACCTCCACCTTTTTCCACAGTGTCTCCAGAAAAACAAACTGGACAAGCAGTTTGCTCGATTCTTGGAGGTGTTCAAAAAGTTGTATATCAACATTCCATTTGCATAAGCGTTGGAAGAAATGTCGAGCTATGTTAAATTCATGAAAGATATTCTTTCACAAAAACGGAGATTGGGAGATTACGAGACAGTAGCATTCAATGAAAAGTATAGAGCCATCATTCAGAGGAAACTTCCCCCAAAGTTGAAAGATCCTGGCAGTTTTACTGTTTCATGCACCATTGGAGAACATTATATCGGTAAGGCTTTATGTGATTTAGGTGATAGTGTTAATTTGATGCCTTTTTCTATTTACAGGAAACTGCAAATTGGAGAAACAATGCCCACCTCAATCTCCTTGCAACTTGCTGATAGAACACTTGCATTTCCAATAGGTGTAGTTGAAGATGTGCTGGTCAAAGTTGACAGATTTATTCTTCCAAAAGATTTCATCATCCTTGACATGGAAGAAGACAAAGATGTAACTATCATCCTGGGGGAGACCATTTTTGGCTACAGGTCGAACTGTTATTGATGTACAAAAATGAGAATTAACAATGAAAGTGCAGGACCAAGAAGTTACCTTCAATGTTTTCAAAGCCATGAAATTCCCAAGTGATGAAAAAGAGGAGGAATGTTTCAGAATTGATGTTGTTGAAAGTATCATCCAGGATACTGATACACTTCCCACGGATAAACTTGAAGCTTGCATCACCAACATGACTGACAGCGAGCTAGATGATGAAATTATGGAATGTATCAACTATCTTGATAGACCATTTGGTTTCAAATCGAAACCACAGGTGGAAAGTCGGGAACTATCGAAGAAGGAACGAATCAAACCCTCGATTGAAGAACCACCGCAGCTGGAGCTGAAGTTACTCCCGAGCCATCTCAGGTATGCTTTCTTGGGAAACTCTTCTGAATTACCTGTTATTATTTCTTCTTCGCTAACATTGGAGCAGGAAGAAAAGTTGCTGAGAGTGTTATGAGAACACAAGAAAGCCATTGGCTGGACTATAGCAGACATTCGAGGCATTAGTCCATCATTTTGCATGCACAAAATTCTGATGAACGATGAGTACAAACCTATAGTGGAGCATCAACGGAGACTAAATCCAATCATGAAGGAGTTCGTGAAGAAAGAAATTATCAAATGGTTGGATGCTGCATCATTTACCCCATCTCTGACAGTACTCGGGTAAGCCTTATGCAATGTGTTCCGAAGAAATGAGGAATTACTGTTGTCACAAATGAAAAGAACGAGCTGATTCCAACAAGAATGGTGACTTGATGGAGAGTATGCATGGACTACCAAAAGCTGAACAAAGCAACAAGGAATGACCATTTTCCGGTTGGATAATATGACCCATAGCGTCACTATTTGTACAGATCATGGTGTTGTTGTACAAATTAACTATGTGACAAAGGAGATTGCACTCTTATCATTTGTGATTAGATCACCTTAGATGTATAAATGATGAGAGGTCCCTATGATTTGTTCCTGGACGGAGAATGATATGAGACAGTATCAGTCCACGTAGGATAAATCATTAAACATCCCTAGCCGGAGTATTATCGAGACAGGACATCGATAATGCGGAATAGGCTAGTATTGCACTTGTGCGCGTTGTGAGGGCACAACGGCATAGTTCTCATATATTTAAGTATTGGATACTTATGCAAGTGCGATAGGAGGTTGTGTTTCACCGATGGTACGGGAAACAGCTTCGCTCTGGATAGACCCCTCGGAATCCCATTGGTATTATGACTATGTGTCTATGGGAGTCCGACATCAGGGTAGGTGTATTTGGTCTTAACCTGAGACTTGCATCGCTAATGCTTACGACAATCAATATACTTTGGTTGAGGTCGTCTAGGACTCTAACCGGTTCTGTGTACGCCAATACTGGGTATATTGAGAATCGTAGAGTGTTGGGTGTGATGTCAAGACGGAAGTATCACTCCAGTCATAGTGGAGATGATGTCACACAGGATACGGTATTAGTGCTCTTAAGTGATGCGCATCCAATCGTGATATTATGACTAGGTCATGAATATCCGATTATAGAGACTAGTTACCAGACATCTGACATGTGCTTCGGACGGGGCAGACACTTATCCAGCCCCAGCCCTAGCACGTGACTATCCGATACTGGACCGACATACGCAATACTTGGTATACTACGCTTGATATAGATCTTAATATTCTTAGATGAATATGACCGGAGATTTTGGTAGACATCGTGCTTTGCTAGGAGCCGACCTTGTCTCGTAAATCGGTAGAACGTAGTACTTGGTACGTGCGTGATTCGGATACTCCGACGACCGTATTTACTGCAAATATATCCGGGGATCTCATGGGTCGCTTCCCAATAATCCACCGATGACGTATGACTCGTACTCTATATTAATCTGGGATTAATTAGAAGAGAGAGAAAATTAATCTGGGATTAATAACGGAGATATTTTATCTAGGATAAAATATCGTCTAAAGAGAGAGAACGATTAATTTGGAATTAATCGGTAAGTTAATATATTCGATATATTGAACGAAATTGGATTTCGACGCAGAATTGAATTTGGATTTTAATTCGGGCGAAAGAATTAATTTGGAATTAATTCGTTAGTGACGTGAATAGTGAATTCGCTAGGCGTAATCATTTAATTACGACGCAACGGAAAGTTCGTTAATTTGGAATTAACGAACCCAAGCCCGAGTGTGATTGCGAGCGCATTCGTATTTTGAATTCGAGTGCGGCGTCGCAAGTCACATCAAGCGTCAAATCATTCGTCACATCAAGCGTCAAATCAAATGTCACTTTGAGTGATGTGATTGATTGATGTGATTGATTGATTGATTGAAAAGACAACTAGTCACTTTGAGTGATGGTAGTTGTTGGAATAGTTGATGGTTGTTGGAAAGTTTGATTTGCTTTTGTATTTGACTTTTATATGTCAAATAATTGGTAAATCAAATTATTATTTTTTGGAAAAATATATAAGTGTATTAGATACACTTTTCAAAACAATTCAACACAATTCTCTTTCTCTCTTACTCCTCTTATCTCACGCCCAATGGGCTCCAAAACAGCTCACTGGTTTCTTCCAAAAACGTGAGCAGTGGGAAGCAAAGAGTGGATGTTCATGGTTAAAATCCAAGTGCTAGCACAGTTACGAGACTTGCGAAGGTGGTAGGGAGGTTCACCCATGAGCCGGGATCCGTTCGACGAAGCTTGGAGCTCCGTTTCGCAGCTCAAAAACAGAAGACGGAAGGCAGTGAACTGCACAACCAGTGAGCAGTCCACGCCCAATGCAGTGAGGTTTTTGAAATTTTGTTGCTTGCCGCGTCTCTCAACCGATCGATGTGAGTATTCCGCTACCTCCATTGATGTGTTCACACATGATTTTCATTGCTTGTTTGATTTTGGGACCTAGAATAAACCTAACAATGGCATCAAGAGCCTTAGGTTCAAGCATGAAACTTTTAGGGTTAAAATTTGGGTAAATTGATTTTGAGCATGATTTAGTTAAATTGTTTGATTGAGCATGTTTAAATGATGTTGAATTTCATTTTGGTTGGACCAATTTGTTGAAAATTGATTTGGAATTATTTTCCCCAAATTTCATGAGTTGGCCGAATGTGTATTGTATTTGGAGTTCTTGGAATTTTTGGTTTTGATTCATTGGATGAGTTAGAATCATGTAGGATAATGTTAATTTGAAGTCAATTAGATTGAATTTTGAATTGAACATTAATCCCCAATTTACTTCACATGGCCGAATTCAATATGCCCTTGAATGTCTTGGTGATTTTGATCTTGTGACATTGGATGTGTATGAAATCAAATTGGATGGTGATTTAATGTCGATTGTGGGTTCGATTGGATTGAAACCGAATCGGACACAAAATCCTTCCTTGGCCGAGAGCATGAAGCATGTAAATGGGTTTGATTTTTCATTTTGTGTGTTGGACATATAATAATGAGTTGAGTATGATTAATTGGACTAATATGATGTTTTGGAAATGTTGATTTAGTTGATTAATCATATTATACACTTTAGGTAATTAAATTGCTAAATTGGATTTATGTAATTTAATTATTTGAGGCCTTAAAATTGGATTTTGGCTATTAAAGTTGTTACTGGGCCTATTGGGCTTGTTTTTATCAAGTTTGGTTTAGGCCAAGTGGATTGGATCCAATTGGGCCCAAAACCTTAACCATAAAGCCCAAATGCGACTAATGAACCTTTAAAGTTCAATTGGGCCTAATGGGCCAAGATTGATTTATGGGCTTATGGGGTAAATCCCGGATTGGACTTTGGTTATCGGTTTGACCCGAGTTGACCAAAAGTCCACGCCTTAAGAAATCAATTAAAAGCCCATTGGACTTTAATTGAATTGACGTTGGACGTTAATCGGTCTTTGAGACGCGTTACGATTAAATTTGGAATTTAAGTCGTTAAAGGTTTATTAAATAAAGTGTAATATTTAATTTGGAATTGAATAGTGAATTAGTATTAAATACATGTTAAATTGGATTTAATGATGTAGTTTAATTTAATTCAAGAATTCGTACTTTGAGTACTTATTCGCAAAAACGAGTTTGACTCGAGCAAAATCAAATCGTTGTTTGAACATTGGATGATCACATAATTATCAGATTAATTAATTTGATTAGATTGATTGATAGCATGCTTATGTGTGAATATGTGGTTGATGAATGAATAATGTATATCGGACGGATATTAGATGGGTGGGCAATTTTGGAAATTGTTGTAATAAATTCGATTTATTAAATTGGACCTGCGTGTCCAGCCTTATCACCTTCATTCTCTTTGTATTCTCTTCTCACCTATTCCCCTCTATGTATATGAGGTTTCTTTAGAAGTGTAGTGTAACGGGTAGAAGTAGTACAAGTGCTAGCTTGAGTGAGAAATGGAGAGATTTGATCTAGGATCAATGTAAAGTATCCATCCGCATATCATTATTATTTTATTTCATACTCGCTTTATTATGTATTTAGAATGCATGTTTAAGGGTGTATGATGATGAGACCTTAACAAAGATAATTAAATTGGTAGCCAATTTGCACGCAAAAACCCTCAACAAATATCATGCGTTTTTCCTTCCATTGAGTGATTCTTACTCAAGATCCGAGATTGGCATGGGTTGTTGGCCAAAGTCAAGCCCATGTCCGTCGAAGATGTGTTTGAATCACGAAGCTTTGTTCCATATTGGTGTCTTGTCCAAGTTGTGGTTTGTTGGCGAATTCAAGACCACTTCTTATCCATCGACATTGATTACGAAGCTTCCATGGTCAATAGGTCCGCGCTTGACTGGGATCATTAGGTTTGTTGTGCCAAAGCCAAGGCCTAGTTGATTCAGAGGAAAAAGGTTAGGGTATATTGGATATATAGGCATATATGAGATATATGTTTCAGACTTGGATGTCCACCTACTGGATCTAGGAGTTGGATGATATCCAATTGATCTTCGAGATCTACCTAGTAATATCATACAATTTGTTGGCCAAAGTCAAGCCCCTGTCCGTCGAAGATGTGTTTGAATCACGAAGCTTTGTTCCATATTGGTGTTTGTCCAAGTTGTGGTTTGTTGGCCAAAGTCAAGACCACTTCTTGTCCATCGACA
The DNA here is from genome assembly GCA_019454045.1 of Zanthoxylum bungeanum. Lineage (NCBI taxonomy): Eukaryota > Viridiplantae > Streptophyta > Magnoliopsida > Sapindales > Rutaceae > Zanthoxylum > Zanthoxylum bungeanum. The sequence continues at coordinate 24,526 of SKCR01046027.1, read as the reverse complement.
TTGATTACGAAGCTTCCATGGTCAATGGGTCCGCGCTTGACTGGGATCATTAGGTTTGTTGTGCCAAAGCCAAGGCCTAGTTGATTCAGAGGAAAAAGGTTAGGGTATATATTGGATATATAGGCATATATGAGATATATGTTTCGGACTTGGATGTCCACCTACTGGATCTAGGAGTTGGATGATATCCAATTGATCTTCGAGATCTACCTAGTTAATTATCATACAATTTGTTGGCCAAAGTCAAGATTGTGTGATATTTAACGGGATCCTAGCCCACTAGGAAACACGGTTTCCCGAGTACTCGACAGAGGGTTAGAGACTTGCCGAAAAATAGTGGGAGGCAAGAATTGAATTTGCAATATTCGTTCAATTACTCGCCATACGCGCTCAAACAAATATCATTCGTCGTAATATTAAATGTTAGTTGGACTAATATTTAAATTGTTGTTTTTAATTAACAGTTGGACTGTATTATATTTGATTATATAATTGGATTATAGTAATCATATATTTGAATTAATTGATTTCAATTTACAGTTGATTTTATAGTTAGACTATAGTAATCAATGTAATTGAGGTTAATTAATTTAGACTATATTTGATTATATAGTTGGACTATTATAATCATTATAACATATAGTACCACATATCGTTGATTAAATAGTTGGACTATTAGAATCAAGATTAAAATTGAAAGATTGGACATTTAAAAATAATCTTGGATTAAAATATTTAAATGGTTTAATTTTCAAATTGGGAATTACATTTCAGGATAGTCCTGGAAATAAATAATAAGTTATTCTATTTGATAAAATAACCTATTATGCCTCAGCCCAGAATCAAGCAAATAAGTAGAGCATAATCTTTGGAAGACTTATGTGATGATGACTTTAGTGCTTAATTCATAATACTTGACATAAATCTATGTTTAGATTTAAGAAGTATTAAAATTGCAATTAATAATTCTTGGAGAATAAATGACTAATCTCAAGGAGATAAAGTCAAACTTTGCAATTAAGCTAGTAGCGCAAGGCGCACCTTACTTCAATATTCTAGAAACCCAAGGCTTGCCAGAGGCTTCTGAAATATTGGAAAGGGCAAAGGCAAAATCATTATGATCTTCTGGGAAGATAAAGGACATATCCCAAAGTGACTGTCGTTTGGATATGGCAGACACGAAGGAATTAAAGAAAGGGCGAGGCTCTGACTTTAAAAATTATTTGTCAAAGTTATGTTCACTACTAGTATTAAAATTAGATTTTAAATACTTAGTGTGGTACATAAAATATATGTATTGATGTTCAGAATCCGCTATGAGCTGGATACTAACTTCAAGCTGAGATTGCTCTACGAATCGGAAACGGGACGAAAGTCGCTGTTTCGACTGTAGATACCTAAGTTTAGGAACTACCCTTCGGGTGTGTACTTAAATTAGGAACTGTTATAATGTAACTAGTTGGACTAGTAACATTATCTCTATATCAGTGTTTAATCCGTTGCGGATAAACCTTTATATTCTAGAACACTAAAGTGTTTCATTATATAAATATGATATTGAGATAAACACATTAGATGTGAGAAACAGTATTTATATTTTGAATATAATTAAAATCTCAAACATATAAAATGACAAATAAATAGCTCAAATTTATTTGATCAATAGAGACTTATTTGTGGCATTGTGTCTAGGACACAATTGAACAAGACTCGTATATCCACACTTTTGAAGAGTGGGTACTAGGACTGATTTGACTATTCAAATAAAGTCTGCGAATCTAGTTTATTAGGTAAAGTACCTAAAACACTATTTACTTGGTAATAGTGAAAGTGCCACCGATCTGTTAGCCCTATTCATGGTGAAGTTAGTGGGCCCATATCTAGCTAGGCTAGATGTGAACATGAATGTTTCGTGACCTTAACGGATGTGGCATCACGTTATGGTTATGTGTTTTTTTTGAAGAACACAGATCGGAAACTTTTATAGTTTCGACACGAAGTAGAAAAACAGATCGGCTATAGTATTATGCCGCCACGGTAAGACCGTAATGGAAAATACTTAAGCAGTAAGTAAGTAGTAATTTTACGTACATGAAAGAGTGACGGTGTTCTTCAGATGAGGACATGATAAGGTTTATCACGAGTCGCTCTGAGCTATCATTTCCTTCAAACATGATATGTATTAACAGTGCAAAACTTATTTAGAATAAGGTTCCATATAAATCTATTTGACAGATATCATATAGGATATGAACAGGAAAGAAACGGGGTTTCTCACTCCTAATAATTTGGGTATGCCAGGCATAACGTTTGGATGATACCAAACTAAGAACCCAAATTGGATAAGTGCCAATGTTGGTTGTCCTAAAGGAAACCATAAGTATAGTACTTATAAATCTCACATGAGAACAATATAATTGTTGCTCACCGTGCGGTTTTTCCTAAGAGGAATACCGATATGAAGTGGTCAGTGGGAGGATAGTGATACTCGATGAAAATCGGAGTAATACTATTCAAGGCACGAAGTCCTTAATGGAACACAAACAGTTCATCAATGATGAATCTGTACCATTAATCTTCGAATACACAAGAACTGGGTAGATCGGATAGAGTCAGAAAACAACCTAGGGTATGGGTTTCTGATCTAACCCTCATAAAGATATCAATCTTATGGAGGTATACCATCCGACTACGTTTTGAGGAAGTGATACAAGGTATCGAGTCCTATTATGGCAAAGTACCATGAGTCCGAAATGGATTCCATGTATAACAACTACTTTGGATACTAGTTGTTGTACCGCAAGGCATTGTGCCTATTGGTACATTAAACGTCTTCAAGGAAGACATACATGGATGGCAACATACCAACGTACAAAGCTAGGCTTGTGACGGAAAGGTATCGTTATCAACATTGTGTTAATAACGGTTCAACCTTTTACCTGTTGCCACTGTAAATCCATTTGGATAATGCGTGCTGAAGCTGTACATTTCATTTATGAAATATGTCAGTTGTAGATCAAAATCGCTTTCCTGAAAAGGAAACCTTTTGGAGGATGTTTACAACATCCTGAAGATTTTGTATAACCAACAAACGAGGTTTGCGAGTTATTCGATCCATGTTTGGATTGAAGCAAGCATAAGGTTCTTGGAACTGTCATTTTGAAATAATCATAATGGTTTATGATTTGAATCAAAATGAAATAATTCTTGTGTATATAAGGAGGTTAGTGGGAGAGCGCACTGACAGTTAAATTCCCATATAGCAATTGATGAAAGCTTGGCTTTCAATAGAAATTCTCCGTAGAATTCTGGGGAGTAACAACCTTTATCAAGGAATAAAGATCTACTGGGATAGATTTGGAGTTGTTAACACTCTCTGGGAAATTGTACATTTAAAATGTACTTGTATTGGTGTCTCATACGCTTCGAGCATATGGAGTCACGATCAGGTCAATCCAAGTGATAGTCACTGGATTGAAGTTAAGAACATCTGTTAGTATCTCAGAGAACTAAAGATGCTATCTTAAACTATGGAGAAGGAGAACTTGAAGTGACTGGGATCACTGCCGCAAGTTTCCAAACAATTAAATACTACGGTACTATAAAAGTTTGAACACTGGGACAGTGAGCTGGAAATATTCCGAGCAAGATAACTGTTGCCGAATAAACAAAAAATGCGGATTATTGCTGCAGCTGAGGCAGCAAAAGAAGCCATTTGGATCAAAAATAAATCTAATTAGATTAGATATAGTTCTGTTAGCTGCTGAGCTAGGCGTCAGCACAGGCTAAGGAATTAAAGGTCTCATCGACGATCCAGATATATACTTCTATATTCATCTGATTCGTTCGGATCATACAACGTGGCTATGTGATGATCGTATAAATCGCATCGGATGATAATCATGCAAATCCGCTGACGAAAACCTTTTCTCAACAATTTGAGCGAACCGTACATAGTTCGGGTGTTAGACACTCGAGTGACTGGTTATGTGCCAAGTGGGAGATTGTTGGATAATATGACCCATAGCGTCACTATTTGTACAGATCATGGTGTTGTTGTACAAATTAACTATGTGACAAAGGAGATTGCACTCTTATCATTTGTGATTAGATCACCTTAGATGTATAAATGATGAGAGGTCCCTATGATTTGTTCCTGGACGGAGAATGATATGAGACAGTATCAGTCCACGTAGGATAAATCATTAAACATCCCTAGCCGGAGTATTATCGAGACAGGACATCGATAATGCGGAATAGGCTAGTATTGCACTTGTGCGCGTTGTGAGGGCACAACGGCATAGTTCTCATATATTTAAGTATTGGATACTTATGCAAGTGCGATAGGAGGTTGTGTTTCACCGATGGTACGGGAAACAGCTTCGCTCTGGATAGACCCCTCGGAATCCCATTGGTATTATGACTATGTGTCTATGGGAGTCCGACATCAGGGTAGGTGTATTTGGTCTTAACCTGAGACTTGCATCGCTAATGCTTACGACAATCAATATACTTTGGTTGAGGTCGTCTAGGACTCTAACCGGTTCTGTGTACGCCAATACTGGGTATATTGAGAATCGTGAGTGTTGGGTGTGATGTCAAGACGGAAGTATCACTCCAGTCATAGTGGAGATGATGTCACACAGGATACGGTATTAGTGCTCTTAAGTGATGCGCATCCAATCGTGATATTATGACTAGGTCATGAATATCCGATTATAGAGACTAGTTACCAGACATCTGACATGTGCTTCGGACGGGGCAGACACTTATCCAGCCCCAGCCCTAGCACGTGACTATCCGATACTGGACCGACATACGCAATACTTGGTATACTACGCTTGATATAGATCTTAATATTCTTAGATGAATATGACCGGAGATTTTGGTAGACATCGTGCTTTGCTAGGAGCCGACCTTGTCTCGTAAATCGGTAGAACGTAGTACTTGGTACGTGCGTGATTCGGATACTCCGACGACCGTATTTACTGCAAATATATCCGGGGATCTCATGGGTCGCTTCCCAATAATCCACCGATGACGTATGACTCGTACTCTATATTAATCTGGGATTAATTAGAAGAGAGAGAAAATTAATCTGGGATTAATAACGGAGATATTTTATCTAGGATAAAATATCGTCTAAAGAGAGAGAACGATTAATTTGGAATTAATCGGTAAGTTAATATATTCGATATATTGAACGAAATTGGATTTCGACGCAGAATTGAATTTGGATTTTAATTCGGGCGAAAGAATTAATTTGGAATTAATTCGTTAGTGACGTGAATAGTGAATTCGCTAGGCGTAATCATTTAATTACGACGCAACGGAAAGTTCGTTAATTTGGAATTAACGAACCCAAGCCCGAGTGTGATTGCGAGCGCATTCGTATTTTGAATTCGAGTGCGGCGTCGCAAGTCACATCAAGCGTCAAATCATTCGTCACATCAAGCGTCAAATCAAATGTCACTTTGAGTGATGTGATTGATTGAGTGATTGATTGATTGATTGAAAAGACAACTAGTCACTTTGAGTGATGGTAGTTGTTGGAATAGTTGATGGTTGTTGGAAAGTTTGATTTGCTTTTGTATTTGACTTTTATATGTCAAATAATTGGTAAATCAAATTATTATTTTTTGGAAAAATATATAAGTGTATTAGATACACTTTTCAAAACAATTCAACACAATTCTCTTCTCTCTTACTCTCTTATCTCACGCCCAATGGGCTCCAAAACAGCTCACTGGTTTCTCCAAAAACGTGAGCAGTGGGAAGCAAAGAGTGGATGTTCATGGTTAAAATCCAAGTGCTAGCACAGTTACGAGACTTGCGAATGTGGTAGGGAGGTTCACCCATGAGCCGGGATCCGTTCGACAAAGCTTGGAGCTCCGTTTCGCAGCTCAAAAACAGAAGACGGAAGGCAGTGAACTGCACAACCAGTGAGCAGTCCACGCCCAATGCAGTGAGGTTTTTGAAATTTTGTTGCTTGCCGCGTCTCTCAACCGATCGATGTGAGTATTCCGCTACCTCCATTGATGTGTTCACACATGATTTTCATTGCTTGTTTGATCTTGGGACCTAGAATAAACCTAACATTTCCGTTTCCATTCATTGACCACATGCTATACAGATTGGCAGGACATGAATTCTATTGTTTCCTGTATGGATATTCGGGGTACAATGAGATTGTCATCGCCCCAAAAGATCAGGAGAAAACCACATTTACATGTCTGTATGGTACTTTTGCTTTCCGCAGGATGCCATTTGGACTTTGTAATGCCTCTGCCACATTTCAACGTTGTATGATGGCCATCTTCTAAGATATGCTGGAACAAAGTATGGAGGTTTTCATGGATGATTTCTCTGTGTTTGGAGACTCTTTCGACCACTGCTTGCAAAATCTAGAACAAGTGTTACAAAGGTACGAAGATACCAATCTGGCACTCAACTGGGAGAAATGTCACTTCATGGTACATGAAGGCATAGTTCTTGGACATTGGATTTCACAAAAGTGGATCGAGGTAGACAAAGCAAAGATTGAAACAATTGAAAAATTACCTCCACCAACATCTGTAAAAAGGATTCGGAGCTTTCTCGGACATGCAGGCTTTTACAAGAGATTTATCAAAGACTTTTCCAAGATTGCTAAACCTTTGTGCAATCTTCTAGAGAAGGATGTGCCTTTCAACTTCACCAAAGATTGTCAGGAAGCTTTTGAGGTCCTAAAACAGAAGCTGGTCTCTGCCTTCATCATTGTAGCACCAGATTGGACCCTTCCATTTGAAGTGATGTGCGATGATAGTGATTTTACTATAGGTGCATTTTTAGGACAACGCAAAACAAAGATTTTCCATATCATTTACTACTCCAGCAGAACTCTAAATGAAGCTCAACTCAACTACACAACCACTGAAAAGGAGTTGTTCGCAGTTGTGTTTGCTTTTGATAAATTTCACTCTTATCTGCTGGGTCCCAAAGTGGTGGTCTACACAGATCATTCAGCAATCAAATACCTAATCGCGAAGAAAGATGCCAAACCCAGATTGATCCGTTGGATACTTCTACTGCAAGAATTTGACGTGGAGATCCGAGACAAGAAATGGATAAAAAACCAAGTAGCAGATCATTTATCGAGGCTCGATAATCGAGAAACAGTTGGCAAAGAACTAACAATCAAAGAAAATTTTCCAGATGAACAGCTATTTGCAATGAAACAGCACGATACTCATTGGTATGCTGACTATGTCAACTACATAGTATCAGGAAAATGGCCGTTGGAATGGACAACTCAGCAACGGAAGAAATTCTTTAAAGAAGTCAAGCATTATGTCTGGGATGAGCCGTATCTATTCAAATGATGTGCTGATCTATTACTGAGACGTTGTGTTCCACAAGAAGAGGTCAACAGTGTTCTTCAATATAGTCATTCACCACCATACGGCGGACACTTCAGTGGGAATAAAACTGCAGCCAAAGTCCTTCAATCAGGTTTGTTCTGGCCCACTCTTTTTAAAGATGCTTACTTATTTTCTCTTCAATGTGACAGGTACCAGAGAACGGGGAATATTTCAAGAAGAAATTAAGGATATCTGCAAAACATTCTGAAAGTGGAGATATTTGATGTATGGGGTATTAATTTTATAGGACCCTTTGTTTCATCATACGGAAATATGTACATACTAGTTGTAGTAGACTACGTCTCCTGCATTACCATCAAATGATTCAAAAGTGGTGATAAAATTCCTTAAAAAGAATATTTTCACTCGCTTTGGAACACATCGGGCGATTATCAGCGATGGTGGCACATATTTCTACAACAGATACTTTGATGCACTCCTATCCAAATACGGAGTTACTTATAAAGTTGCCACTGCCTACCATCCGCAGTCAAATGGACAAGTTGAAGTTTCAAACATGGAGATCAAAAGAATCTTGGAGAGAACCGTTGGATCAACAAGGAATGACTGCTCTGAAAAACTGGATGATGCACTATGGGCCTACCGGACAGCTCACAAGACACCCATTGGTATGTCCCCATATCGAATGGTGTTTGGGAAAGCGTGTCATCTGCCAGTTGATCTTGAACACAAGGCGTACTAGGCACTGAAGAAGTTAAATCTTGATCTACAAGCTATATGAGAGAAATGACTCCACTAACTCAACGAATTGGAGGAATTTCACTTACAGGCTTATGAGAATGCCAAACTATACAAAGAAAATACCAAGAAATGGCATGATAAAAAAATATTGTGCAGACAACTAGATCCAGGGCAGCAAGTGTTATTATACGATTCGCGGTTGAAACTCTTCCCTGGAAAGCTGAAGTCAAAGTGGTCAGGTCCATTTGTGATTACTGAATGCAACTGTGATCCCTACGAAAGTGGCTTAGTTAAATTTTATTTTAAAGATGTTTATGTTATTTTATTTTATTATTTTGCTCGAGGACTAGAAAAATATTAGGTTTTGGGGTGTGATGAGTGGTAACTATATCACTATTTCCCACTCATTTGACCTAATATTTTGTATAGTTTCTTGAGTTTTGTGAATATTTTTATGTGTTTTGTGTTATTTTGTAGATAAATAAAGTTTTAGGACTCTCTGGAATCAAATCAGGGCCAAAACTGTGAAAAACGGACAAAAAGGGCAAAATTGTCATTTGGGCGTCACGACCGCTAACGTGCGCCGGAGTCTGCTAACGTGCACCGGGACACATCACCAATCTATTCATGATCAGACCTATGCATGTTCATTGGGTGTGGATTGATGCTCATGATATCCAGTGCGTATCAAGATAGGATCCGTCAGTCCTGTGTACAGGGCATAGGTATCCTCACGTGTTTACGATCTAGTAAATCCATGGTTGTGGTATAACTTCGGAAATCAATTCCGAGTGTTATTTAGAGATCATAAATTGAAAGTCGACTATATTATACCGAAAGGATTTGACGTTCTTATCTATATCCTAGGTATAATATGGATAGCCTGTGACGGAGATATTATACGTATGCAATGACCTCGACTTGCATAGTTTAGCGCGATTATCCGTGGTCATCATAATTCATGAGTTGGTGAATTATGGACACGAAATTGGATTTCGTGACGGATAAACCTAAACTTAGAGAGTCCCACAATATGAAGTGTACTCATTGAGAACTTGGGCAACGCGTTATGAATAATACAGATTATTCATAATGCTTCATCGGATTAAGTGAGTTAATTCGAATCGTTTAAACGGTTAAACGATAACACATGCATTAGGGGATTTTTGGTCATTTAATAATTATTTTGTATTTGTATTTAATACATAATTCGATTAGATACACATTAATTAATCGTCGAATGAGATTTTGACACATGCCATAAATCTATGTATTTGTTATTTAATGTAAATAAAAATACATATATAATAATAATTATATTAATTATTTATTTAGATATTTAATTGTTAAATATTTGAATAGTTAAATAATATCTATATTTCATAAATGTTATGAAATATGTTTAATTATTATTGTTACACTTGACATGATTTAATTAAAAATTTTATGTGTACAAATATGATTTGTTACAATAAAGTTTGATTTAATTAATTGTTTTAATTTTCCCAAATGACTATTTTAGCCCGTTGGAGTCGGTCATTGCTTCTTCAAAAGGGGAAAAATTTCTTCTTCTTTTAGAACATCACCATGGCCGAAACATTAAGAAAGAAAAGCCCAAAGATTTGTTTGATTAAATCATGAAGGAAAATTCAAGAAAATGGCTTAGGAAATTGGAGATTAAAGGTAATCCTAAATATTCTTGAGCTTGGAAATTTGTTTCTGGTTTTCTTGAATTATTAAAATGGTTCTAGGGTTCCTTTGTTTCTTATATTTGGGGCTTTTGGTTTTGGTGGATGAATTGGAAGCTTATATGCATGTGTGAAGTAGATTTGGATGGAATTATTGTAATTATTGTCAAATTTGATCATTAGATGATATTTTGTCATTCTAGAGTGTTATGACCACTCTTGTAATGCCTAGAATTGTTCTTGGGTACTTCATGTGTGGTGACTTTGGTTGGTGTTATGATTAATTGGATTAATCTTGAAAAATTAGATTTGAAGCATGAAAAATCATATTTTTCTATTCTGGATCAGATCTGGAAAATCAGTGAATATGTTGATGAAATTGATGTCATATAAATGTATTGGATGTGTTTTGGGTGTTGGAACAATTTCCGGAAATTGTTTCGGAGTTGAAATAAGTGAAAACGGTGAAAAACGACGTTTCCGGGTGACTTTTGAGCCAACCGGGTGACGGCTGTCCAAACAGTGAATTTATCACTGTTCGGGCAGCCCATGAACTGCCCTAACACTATTGGGTCTGACCTGGGCAGTCCCCATAAGTGTTGGGTGGTCGATTCGGTCAAAAACGTGTTTTGCGTCAATTTGCGGAAAAATGTGTTCGTAAAAATTTCGCGATGTTTCTTAGCTGTTTATGTCATTATTTGATATCGAATAAATAGGTTTATGTGAAATATGAATGAATTATTCATATTGGATATTGAATAATTCACCAATATGAATAATTCATTCGGTAATTTAAAAAAATTTTAAATTTCGATTTCGCCTGAACCGCGCTTCCGCTGCGCCCTTCGCCCGAAACCCCAACAGTTGTCACTTCCAGCGATGGTATAGATGATACATTGACCTATCGTAGTGCAATGGATGATACTGATAAAGAGGAATGACTCAAAGCCATGAACCTCGAGATGGAGTCCATGTACTCCAACTCAGTCTGGGAACTCGTATACCTACCTGATAGAGTAAAACCCATAGGTTGCAAGTGGATCTACAAGAGAAAGGGGTAGCATATGGCAAGGTACAGACCTTCAAGGCTAGGCTAGTGGCCAAGAATTATACCCAGAAAGAGGGAGTTGACTTTGAGGAAACTTTCCCGCCAGTAGCTATACTCAAATCCATCCCCACTCTTCTGTACATTGTCGCATATTATAATTCTGAGATTTGGAAAATGGACATCAAGACTGTATTCTTGAATGGAAATCTTGATGAGTGTACCTATATGGTACAACGAGATGGGTTCATAGCCCAAGGTCAAGAGCAAAAGGTTTGCAAGCTGTCAAGGTCCATTTATGGACTTAAGCAAGCATATCGATCTTGGAACATAAGATTTGATACCACGATCAAGTCTTATGATTTTGAGCTGAATGTTGATTAGCCTTGTGTATACAAGCGTGTCATTGACGGGAATGTGATTTTTCTCATTTTATATGTCGATGATATTTTACTCATTGGGAATGATGTAAAGATATTATCAGACGTGAAAACCTGGCTGGCTAACCAATTACAAATGAAATATTTGGGAGAGGCCATTTATTTTCTTGGGATCCAGATACTTCGGGATCGCAAGAAACGACTGTTAGTTATGTCTCAGTTATCCTACATCGACAAGATCCTTGTGTGATTTGGGATGCAGAATTCCAAGAAATGTAATTTGCCTTATCGACATGGAATTCATTTGTCAAAGGAACAGTCTCCTAAGACACCTCAATGAGTTGAGGAAATGAGACATATCTCATATGCCTCAGCAGTTGGTAGTCTCATATATGCTATGTTATGCACGAGACCGGACATCTGTTTTGCTGTGGGAATAGTCAGTAGTTTCAGTCTAACCCAGGATTGGATCGTTAGGTGGCTGTGAAACACATTCTCAAGTATCTTAAGAGAACGAGAGATTATATGCTTGTATATTCCGGTGAGGATATGATCCTAAGAGGATATACGGACTCTGATTTTCAGGCGGATATCGATTCTAGGAAATCAACATCTGGATAGTATTTACCCTATGTGGTGGGGCTATAGTATGGCGGAGTATAAAGCAATCTTGTATTACCGACTCTACCATGGAGGCTGAGTATGTAACAGCTTGCGAAGCAGTTAAGGAAGCAGTCTAGCTCCGTAAATTCTTGGGAGATCTGGAAGTCGTTCCAGATATGGATAAATCACTCACACTTTATTGCGATAATAGTGGTGCACTAGCGAATTCAAAGGAACCAATAAGTCACAAGAGGGGAAAGCATATAGAGAGGAAATATCATCTCATCGGGGAGATAGTGCAGAGAGGAGACGTTATTTCACAACGATTGCATCCGTAGAGAACCTGGCTGATCAGTTTACAAAGACCTTGTTGACTAAAGTGTTTGAAGGTCACATTTATGGTTTAGGATTACATTGTGGGTTTCTATTAAGGTCCCAAGATCAATAATAAGCATGAAATAAGTGCGAATACAAATCAACGAAGTTGCGGAATACTCACATCGATCGGTTGAGCGACGCGGCAATGAATAAAACTTGAATTCTACTCACTGGTTTCATTCAGCAGTTCACCGTCCAAGCTCACTAGTTTTGGCTCAGTTTTGGTCCTTCGTCAAGCTCCAAACTTCGTCGAACGATTCCCGGCTCATGGGTGGACTTCCCTATCACCTTCGCATGTCTCGTAAGTGTGCTACTCAAGAAATTTGCCACAAATTTCCAACTCTTGCTTCCCACTGCTCACGGTTTCAAGAAACCAGAAAACAGAAAATTGCCCCAAGGGCGTGAAGAGAAAGAGATGAGAGAAAGAGAGAATTGTATTTGGTTGTTCCAAATTTGTGTATCTTATACACAAATGTGAATTTCAAATTCATTTGGAATGAATTTGGCTTACAAAAAGTCAAGCCTTTAATGGCACCAACCACTCACATCACTTCATCAATCAATCAAGTTGTCAAGTCACATCACTCAAAGTGACATGTGATTTGACGCTTGATGCGACTAATGATTTGACGCTTGATTTGACTTACGTGCCGCACTCGAATTAGAAATGCGAATGCGCTCGTAAATAATCTCGGGCTCTGGTTCGTTAATTCTAAATTAACGAATTTTCCGTTGCGTCGTAATTAAATGATTACGCCTAGCGAAATCACTATTCACGTCGCTAACGAATTAATTCTAAATTAATTCGTTCGCCCGAATTAAAATCTAATTTTAATTCCGGGTCGAAATCCAATCTCGTTTAATATATCGAATATATTAATTTATCGATTAATTCCAAATTAATCGTTACCTCTCTTTAAATGATATTTTATCCCAGATAAAATATCTCTGCAATTAATCCCAGATTACTTTTCTCTCTCTTCTAATTAATCCCAGATTAATTTAGAGTGCGAGTCATACGTCATCGGTGAATCTTCGGGAAGCGACCCATGAGATCCCCATCTATGTTGGCAGTAAATTCGGTCGTCGGACTATCCGAACACGTAAGTACCTCGTACTACGTTTATACCGATTTACAAGACAAGGTTGGCCTCTGGCAAAGCGCCATGCCTACCCAATTCTCCGGAAATATCCTTACAGGAATAAAGGATCTATATCAGGCGTAGTATACGTAGTATTGCGTATTTCTGTCCAGTATCGGATGATCACGTGCTAGGCCTGGGGCTGGAATTGTGTATGTCCTGTACGAAGCACATGTCGGATGTCTGGTAACTAGTCTCTATAATCGGATAAACATGACCTTGTCATTTTATCCCGATGACTGCAGTACTTAAGAGTACTAGTACCGTATCCTATCTGACCATCATCTCCATATGACTGGAGTGACACTTCCGTCTTGACATCACACCCAACACACTACGATTCTCAATATACCCAGCATTGGCAAACACAGAACCTGTTAAAGCCCTGGACGACCGCAACCAAATTATATTGATTGTCGCAAGTATTAGCGGTGCAAGTCTCAGGTTAAGACCAAATACACCTACCCTGATTTCGGACTTCCATAGACACATAGTCATACTACCAATGGAATTCCGAGAGGGTCTATCCAGAGCGAAGCTGTTTCCCGTACCATCGGTAAAACACAACCTCCTATTACACTTACATGAGTATCATATACCCAAATATATTAGAACTATGTCGTTGTGCCCTCACAACGCGCACAAGTGTAATACTAGTCTTTTATGTATTTATCAATGTCCAATCTCGATAATACTCTGACTATGGATATTTAATGATTTATCCTTCGTGGACTGATACTGTCTCATATCATTCTCCGTCCAGGAACAAATCATAAGGACCTCTCATCATTTATACATCTAGGTGATCTAATCACAAATGATAAGACTGCAAATCCCTTTGTCACATAGTTAATTTGTACAACAACACCGTGATGTGTTCAAATAGTGACGCTATGGTCATAATTGTCCAACAATCTCCCACTTGGCCTATAGCCAGTCACTCGAGTGTCTTACACCCGAACTATGTACTGTTGGCTCAAATTGCTGAGAAAAGCTTTCGTCAGGGGATTTGCATGATTATCATCTGATGCGATTTATTCGATCATCACATCGCCACGATGTATGATCCGAACGAATCAGATGAATATCGAAGTATTTATCTGGATCGTTGATGAGACTATTAATTCTTTAGCCTGTGCTCAAGCCTAGCTCAACTACTAACAGAATTATATCTAATCTAATTAGATTTATTATCGACCCAGAAGGCTTCTATTGCCACCTCAGCTGCAGCAATAACTCGCATTTTTTGTTTATTCGGTAACAGTATCTTGCTAGGAAGATTTCCAGCTCACTGTACCGTTATTCAAACTGTGTAGTACCGTTTGCGATTTATAGTCGTTTTATCAGTTTAGGAAACTTGCTACAGTGATCCCATTCACTTCAAGTTCTCATTCTCCATAGACTAAGACAGCATCCTTAGCTCTCTAAGATACTAACGGATGTTCTTAACATCAATCCAGTGACTATCACTTGGATTGGCCTGTTTGTGAATCCATATGCTCAAAGCGTATGAGACATCAGGTCACGTACATTTTTCAATGTACGAGTTTCTCGGAGAGTTTTCTCGAAAGCCAAGCTTTCACCGATATATTTTTATTATTGAATATCATTTCCAAGAAATGACGTATTATCATTATTTATAGGACAGCCACTGTCAGTGCACTCCCACTAACCTTCTTATATACACAAGAATCATTTCGTTTTGAATTAAATCATAAACCATTATGATTACATCAAAAATGATAATTCCAAGAACCTATGCTTGCTTCAATCCAAACATGGATCGAATAACCTGCAAACCTTGTTTGCTAGTTTTGGTACGAAAAAACCGTCAGGATGTTTTAAACATCCTCCAAAAGGTTTCCTTTTTAGGAAAGCGATTTTCCCGTAAAGTTGACATATTTCATAAATGAAACATGCAGCATTAGCAAGCATTATCCTAATGGATTTACCGTGGCAACAGGTAAAAGGTTGAATCGTAATCAACACAATGTTGATAACGATACCGTTCCGCTAAAAGCCTAGCTTTATACGTAGGTATGTTTCCATCCATATATGTCTTCCTAGAACACTTATATAGTACCAATATGCATAATGTCTTGCGGTACATCAACTAGTATCCAAACTTGTTGATTTATATGGAATCAATTTCGGATATCATGGCACTTTGCCATAATAGGGAGTCAATACCTTGTATCACTTCCTCATACGTAGTCAGTTGGTATACCTCTAAAGATTGACATCTTTATGAGGTGAGATCAGAAACCCATACCCCAGGTTGTTTTCTGACTCTCTCCGACTTACGCGGTTCTTGTGTATTCGAAGATTAATGGTAATAGTTTCATCCTTGATGAACTATTTTTTGTTCCATTAAGGATCGGTGCCATGAATAGTATTACTCTGATTTTCATCGAGTTTTACAATCCTCCCACTTACCACTGCATATAGGTATTCCTCTTAGGAAAATCGCATGGTAAGCAACAATCTAATTGTTCTCTTGTGAGTTTTACAAGTACAATACTTTGGTATCCCTAGGATAACCTACAATTCGGCACTTATCCAATTTGGGTTTAGTTTGGTATTATCCAAACGTATGCCTAGCATACCCAAAATTTAGGATTTAGAAACCCGGTTTCTTTCCCGTTCATATCTAATATGATATTTGTCAAACAGATTTTTATGGAACCTTATTCAAAATAAGTTATGCACTGTTTGAAACTTATCCGTTGAAGGAAATGGTAGCTCAGAGCGACTCATGATTAACCTTATCATGTCTAACAAAATTCGGTTACTCAGTTCGGACACACCGTCAAAATGACGTGTTCCGGGAGGAGTCCTCTTTGAAAGAATACTATACTCTTTCAAGTATATTAGAAACTTATTGCTTAAGTATTTTCCATTACGGTCTTACCGTGACGGTTTAATACTTTTAGCCGATCTGTTTGTCTATTCGTGTCGAAACTGTAGAAGTTTCCGATTTGTGTTCTTCAAAAGAAACACACAACCATTATGCGATGCCACATCCGTATAGGTCACGAAATATTCATATCCACATCTAGCCTAGCTAGACATGGGCCCACTTGCTTCACTATGAACTAGGTCTAACAGATTGGTGGCATTTACACTTTTACCAAGTAAATAGTGTTTTAGGCACATTGCCTAATAAACTAGATTCGTAGACTTTATTTGATTAGGATCAAATCAGTCCTAGTACCCACTCTTCAAAAGTGTGGATATACGAGTCTTGTTTAATTGTGTCCCAGACAACAATGCCACAATAAGTTTCATCTGATCAAATCAGTTTGAGTTGTTTGTTTGTCATGTTATAAATAGAGATTTATTTATATTCAAAATATAATTTTGTTATTCACATCTAATGTGTTTATCTCAATATCATCTTTATATAATAAAATACTTTAGTGTTCTAGAATATAAAGGTTCACCCGCAGCGGGTTAAACACTGATATAGAGATAATGTATCTAGTCAAACTAGTTACATTATAACAATTTCCTAATTTAGGTACACACCCAAAGGTAGTTCTTAAACTTAGGTATCTACGGTTAAAACAGCGACTTTCGTCCTGTTTACAATTCACAGATAAATCTCTATTGAA
This sequence comes from Zanthoxylum bungeanum, assembly GCA_019454045.1. Lineage (NCBI taxonomy): Eukaryota > Viridiplantae > Streptophyta > Magnoliopsida > Sapindales > Rutaceae > Zanthoxylum > Zanthoxylum bungeanum. The sequence continues at coordinate 7,574 of SKCR01046027.1, read as the reverse complement.
GTCAGTATCCTGTTCAAAATAGATTCTGAACATCAGTATATATATTTTATGTACCACACTAAGTATTTAAAATCCAATTTTAATACTAGTAGTGAACATAATTATGACAAACATATTTGAAGTCAGAGCCTTGCTCGTCCTTCAATTCCTTCATGTCTGCTTTGTCCAAACGGAAGTCACGCTTCCGCGATCCCGTTTGCCATAATTTAGGCAGACATTTTAGGATATGTCATTTATCTTCCTAGAAGATTATAATGATTTTGCATTTGCCAGTTTCAACACTCCAGAAGCCTTTGGCCAAGCCTTGGCCTTCTAGAATATCGAAGTAAGGTGCGTCTTGCGCTACTTGCCTAATTGCAAACTTTTGACTTTGTCTCCTTGAGAATAGTCATTAACTCTCAAATAGTTATTTATTGCAATTTAGTACTTCTAAGATCTAAAATAGATCTATGAAGATCCTTCAATTTCATTATCATACTTTAAGGATCTAATCCTTAGTTCTGATTCAGAAATTAAGGAGTCTACTGCGACAAGCTTAATGGATTAAGCATTAAAGTTGTCATTACATAAATCTTCCAAGATTATGCTCTACTATTTGCTTAATTCCGGGCTTAGGCATAATATGTTATTTTATCAAATAAAGTAACTTATTATTTTCCAGGACCATCCTGAAATAATTCTCATTTTGAAAATTAAACCATTTAAATACATTTTCCCTAGGATTATGTTTTAAATGTCAATCTTTCATTTTATCTTGATTTTAATAGTCCAACTATTTAATCAACGATTAAGGTACTATTTATTATAATGATACAATAGTCCAACTATTTAATCAACTATAATTTAATAGATTAAAATCAATTATATTGATTACTATAATCCAATTATAAAATCAACTATAAATGAATAGTTTGAATATAGTCCAACTATTAATTAAAACAACAATTTAAATATTAGTCCAACTACATTTAATTTCTTTGACGTATGATATTTTTTTGAGCGCGTATGGCAAGTAATTAAACGAATATTGCAAATTCAATTCTTGCCTCCCATTATTTTTCGGCGAGCCTCTAACCTTCTGTCGAGTACTCGGGAAACCGCGTTTCCTAGTGGGCTAGGATCCCGTTAAATATCACACAATCTTGACTTTGGCCAACAAATTATATGATAATTAATTACGTAGATCTATAAGATCGATTGGATCCAATCCAATTCCTAGATCCGGTAGGGGGACATCCAAGTCCGAAACATATATCTTATATATGCCAATACATCCAATGTATTACCTAACCTTTTTCCTCTGAATCAACTAAGCCTTGGCTTTGGCACAAAAAACTTAGTGATCACAGTCAAGCGCGACCCATTGACCATGGAAAGCTTCGTAATCAATGTCGATGGACAAGAAGTGGTCTTGACTTTGGCCAACAAACCACAACTTGGACAAGACACCAATATGGAACAAAGCCCTCGTGATTCAACACATCCTCGACGGACAAAGGCCTTGACTTTGGCCAACAAGCCAATGCCAGTCTCGGATCTTGAGTGAAATCATCAATCAAGAAGGAAAAACGCTTAATATTGTTTGAGGGTTTTCGCGTGCAAATTGGCAACCAATTTATTATCTTTGTTAAGGCCTCATCATCATACACCCTTAAACATGCATTCTAAACACATAATAAAGCGCATATGAATAAAATAATAATGATATGCGGATGGATATTTTACACAATGATCCTAGATCAAATCTCTCCATTTCTCTCTCCCGCTAGCACAAATATTTCTTCTACCCGTTACACTACACTTCTAAAGAAACCTCATTTACATTGAGGGGAATAGGTGAGAAGAGAATACAAAGAATATGGAGATAATAAGGCTGGACACGCAGGTCCAATTAATAAATCAAATTTATTACAACAATTTCTAAAATTGTCACACCATCTAATATCCATCCGATATACATTATTCATGCATCGCAACCATGTATTCACACAAGCATGTTATCAATAAATCTAATCAAATTAATTAATCTGATAATTAGTGATCATCCAATGTTCAAACAACGATTTGATTTTGCGCTCGAGTCAAACTCGTTTTTACGAATAAGTACTCAAAGTACGAATTCTCGAATTAAATTAAATTACATCATTAAATCCAATTTAATATGCATTCAATTCTAATTCGCTATTTAATTCCAAATTAAATACTACACTTTATTAATGAACTTTTACGACTTAAATTCCAAATTTAATCGCAACGAGTCTCAAAGCCCGATTAACGTCCAAAGTTAATTTAATTAAAGTCCAATGGGCTTTTAATTAATTTCTTAAGGCGTGGACTTTTGGTCAACTCGGTCAAATCGAATAACCAAAATCCAATCCGGGAGTTACCCCATAAGCCTAGAAATCAATTTAGGCCCATTAGGCCCAATTAAACTTTAAAGGTCCATTAAGTCGTATTTGGGCTTTATGGAAGCGGTTTTGGGCCCAATTGGATCCAATCCATTTGGCCTAAACCTAACTTGGTACAACCAAGCCCAATAAGCCCATTTACAACATAACAAGCCCAAATCCAATTTTAATGCCCAATTAATTAAATACAAAAAAAAATCCAATTTCACATTTAATTAACCTAAAGTGTATATCATGATTAATCACCCAAATTAACATTTCTAAAACATCAATTTATACAATTAATCATGCTCATTTTCATCATCACATGTCCAACACATTTTGATTAAAATCAAACCAATTTCATGCTATATTTGTCTCGGCCAATGGAGGGGATTTGTGTCTGACCGGCGTTAACACACACGTATAACGCAAGGGCACGTATCGTTCAAGTAGTATAAAAATATCGATCCCACGAGGACTTAATATCTAATCTATTAATTTTATGAGGTCAATTGATTACTAGTATCTAACAGGCTGTTTGATTGATTTGAAATGGTGACGATTCTAAATTTAAAAGCAAGTAAATAAAATTGTCGAAAATAGGTTTTAAGAAAATTCAATATTAAAAACTATCTAGGGTTTTGATTTCTTCCAATATCATTTTAAAGATGAAGTGATTATCATAAAGTTGGGTAATATATTGATTTATTACCTGGAACACTAAATTATGTGTAAGCCTCTGTCGATGGTCAGACACAAATACCCAATTTAACCCAATTGAACCATATGTCTATGTCAACCAAATTATCTGGATTCATTAAGTTTAAGTTCCAATTATGGCTACCCCCGCCCGACATGTATATTCCTATCCTGTAAGGAAATCTATTAAAGGGTTATCTATCCTCAAGGAAGATCGTGGCTATTGAGTCTAAGGCTGAAACCTAAAATCCCTATGTTCTAGTTCATTTTAGATTACCAGATCAATTTTATTAATGGCCAGTTAATGAAAAAGCATTAAGATTAAGTCTCAATAAATATCTTTATATTACCCAAGCTATAATCTAACCCCTTATAAAACGGTGATATTAAAAGTCATCACAACCCCAGATAACTTATTTAGTTACAACACATAACTAGGGCTAGTACAACCTTGAAAATAAAAGACATAAAGTAAAATGCGGTAAAGTAAATACTGAAAAGTAAATTACAATAAAATAAAATGCTAAGTTAAAAGGAATTACTTTTACTACTACTAATTTAGATATCTCTCATAAAATAATATATAACTTGTGATTCTTTTTCCAACCAGCCATATAGGCGGTAACCTGATTAAGTCAAATTAAGTCCAACCAGCCATAAAGGCGGAACCAAAATTAAATTACCAACCGACCAATCTGGCGGTATCCTTTATTAGTCAGGTTTAAACCAGATTAAAATGAATTACCAACCGACCAATCTGGCGGTATCCTTTTTAAGTCAATATTTTAAATAGTGATATATTATTTTTAAGGGAGATTAATCTAAATAGTAACAGTAAAAGAATTACCTTTCACCCTCGCTGGGGAAGTTACCTCATCATGGTAAATAGTAAAAACTATAAAAAGTAAAAAAAATAAATTACTATATTAACAATACGTAATTAAAATTAATTACAAAACTAAAAACTAAAAAAAACTAAAAACTAAAAGAAAGTAGAGAGAGAAACTCTCTCTTTAGAAAGAATTTAAGAGAGAGAGTGGTGCAATGAATTCTGAAATCTCGAGCTCAATTTATAGGCCTCGGTAGGCTTCCAGCGTCGCGACGCCAGAGCCTTCAGCGTCACTACGCCAGCTTTTTTTGACGTGGCACGCTCTGGTTCGCCGGTTTGAAGATTCTGGATAAGTTGATAAGGCGACACGTGGCGAGGTGGTTGGGCTTCAATTATTGTGACATGTGGCGGCTTCTGATTGGTCGATGAGATTCTTATCCGCCACGTGTCAGATAAGGATTAGATACTCAATGATTGATGCTGACGTGGCGCTGATGTGGCGGTGACGTGGCGACACGTGGGAAAGAGACTGTCGGCACCGTAGGATTGCGACACGTGGCACTTCCTAATTGGATGATGATGATATGGCACGACACGTGGCAATGTTGACTTGTTGACTTGCTGATGTGGCTGATGACATGGAGACACGTAGGATGACACGTGGCACACGTGGCGATGAAGACTGTCGGCACCGTAGGATGCTGACACGTGGCACGGCGCATGTTAGCAGATCGGCTGTGATGGTGACACGTGGCACGGCGCACGTTAGCAAAGTCAAACTTTTCTCAGATTCTGATTTGTAGACCCGGCGCACGTTAGCAATGTTCGGCGCATTTTAGGCGTCGCGACGCGGAAGGACTTGGCGTCGCGACGCGGACAATTTACTGAAATGTCCTTTTTGTCCAATTTTCATTGTTTTGGTCCAAATCACCTCCAGAATGTCCTGAAACTTTATTTATCTATAAAATAACACAAAACACATCAAAATATTCACAAAACTCAAAATCCTATACAAAATATTAGGTTAAATGTGTGGGAAATAGTGATAGATTTACCACTCATCACACCCCCAAACCTAACATTTTGCTAGTCCTCGAGCAAAACATAGAGTAAAATAACATAGATAAATTAACTAAGCCACTTTCGTAGGGATCACGGTTGCATTTAGCGTATGCAACAAGCCTTTAAACCCCTAGGTGTCCCTAGTGGACGAGTTGTAGTCTCGTGAGGGTTTACAGCAATGATACCCACAAATATTTTACAAAAGTAAACAGGTAATAAAACTAATGCACACAAAAGCAAAAAGACAAGCGAAAATAGAATAAAGAAGTTAGTGACTAATCAGGTGAAACTTCTACTCCAAGTTACTAGTTGTTTTGTTTCTTTCTAAATTACTGAATAAGTAAATTCTCCGATTATATTTACCATTCTCCATATACACAGCCAACATAATATTAAACAACTCATTTTTCCCACAACAGACATAAGTGCAATTGATAAGAGAGTAATATTTTTGTCCTAAAGTTTTATCAGAATTCACACCTTTTTGCAGCAATGGAATAATTTTTCAGATTTTTCAGATTTTTTCTTTGATTTTTTTTTATTTATATACAATACATTCCGTCTATGTAGCGAGTGTTGGGTCGGTGACTCCCAAACCAGTTGGCTTTAGAGCACCAGGTGTTAAGACACCCCTACGGACTTAATTAGTCAGACTTCAGATATATATATTTTTTGCAGCATATTCGATCCATGTAACGAGCTTTGGGCCAGTGACTCCCAAACCAGTTGGTTTTAGGGCACTAGGTGTTAAAACACCCTTACAGACTTAATAACTCGGATCTCAGATGCTTTTTTTTTTTTACTCCATTGCTTTTTGAGATGTTTCCTCCAATTAAACTAGAGCACTAAATATTACAAACTTTTCAATTTTAGCTCATGTCCGTATGTTACTATGTATGTTGATAATATCTGTCAACTGAGCATATGAAGATTCATTTTAGTCCGTTTTAAGGAGAATTCACAAATTAAATAATTCAAAATGAAATAAACAAAAATTAACTTGTTTCGAAATAGGTTTGAGATACGTCTCAGGAGTGGAAACTCTTTACTCAGCTATCTCTTACCAATTTCACCTTTTTAGTCAAAATAAAAACACAAAAACACAAAATATTTTTGTAATTTTTTTGAAAATTTTTCAATTTTTTTTTTGTATTTTTCGAAAAAATTTGGACTAAAAATAAAAATAACACACAACTAAAAACAAGGTACTGATCAACTAATTCCCTCCCCCAAACCTAAATGAGACATTGTCCACAATGTCTTAAACAGTAAAATGAGAGTTAAGAAGGTCGTACTTGGTTAGCTGAAATCTACAGGAAATTAAAGGTTAAGATCCAGATTAATCCGACGCCTCTTACCACGATCGTCCTCTGACCAATTTATCTTTGAAATGATAGGGTCAACTTGTGGTTCATAGGCTATGAGTTGGTCTATTAGATCCGGAGCAGTTCTGGCAGTGAAGAGGAGTTCTTTCAAAGGTTTTGACACGAACCCATTTCTCCGAGCATCATCAAGAAACACACAAAGAAAATCATAAAATCCATCAACGTTGAGCAGTCCAAGCGGTTTCTGGTGTATGTTCAGGTTCGCCCAAGATAGAACTATAAAAATTTGTCTACTCCTGGGTCAACACTTCTGTTATTCCTGGTTCATTTGTATACTCCTGGCTTTTGTTCTGTTGCTGGAATTCAGGTGGTGGATAGTTTTGCTGTTGGCCTGAATTGTTGCTCCATGAAAAATTGGGATGATTCCTCCACCCTGGGTTGTAGGTGTTGGAATATGGATTGTTCCCTAGTCTGTTGAAATTGCTGACATAATTCACCGTTTCTTCAAGTTGGTTTGACTCTGGTGCTCCTCCATATAGTGAACTCGTGGATCCAGTGGTAAGAGTCTCCATGAATTTTCATATCTGATTCAGCTTAGCGTTGACTACTGTATTGGCTCCACTTTCATAAATTCCTGCAATTCTTTGGATCATGCTCCTTTCTGTTGGCCATAAAGAATTGTTGTTGGCCATTTCTTCGATTAGGTCTCAGGCTTGATCTTCTCCTTTTGACATCAAGGCTCCTCCAGCAGCAGCATCGATTGTGGTTATCATTATTCCAAAAAGTCCATTATAGAATGTTTGGACTTGAAGCCATTTTGGAATTTCATGGTGAGGACATTTCCGGAGTAAATCTTTGTACATTTCCCAAGCTTCGCAGAGGGATTCTGAATCTTGTTGTACAAAGGATGTGATGTCATTCCTCAGCTTTCCGGTTCTGGCTGGTGGAAAGTACTTTGCAAGAAATTTGGTGGCTAAAGTGTTCCAAGTTGTGGTGGACCCTCCTGGTAGTGAATATAGCCAAGCTTTAGCTCTGTCCTTCAAGGAGTATGGAAAAACTCACAATCTCATTGCTTCTTCTGATGCTCTGTTGTAGTTGAAAGTACCGCAAACTTCCAGGAAATTGCTGATGTGGGAATTAGGATCTTCAGTTGCATTCCCCCCGAATTGAACTGACTGCTGAATCATCTGAATGCATGTTTTGATGTCACACGCATTTGCTGGTAAGGGAGGAAGTACAATACAGGAAATGAGTCTGTCAACCACCGGA